>OZ032116.1:0-80000 GCA_964026355.1 Pseudorhiza aurosa
CCCTAACCCTAACCCTAACCCTAACCCTAACCCTAACCCTAACCCTAACCCTAACCCTAACCCTAACCCTAACCCTAACCCTAACCCTAACCCTAACCCTAACCCTAACCCTAACCCTAACCCTAACCCTAACCCTAACCCTAACCCTAACCCTAACCCTAACCCTAACCCTAACCCTAACCCTAACCCTAACCCTAACCCTAACCCTAACCCTAACCCTAACCCTAACCCTAACCCTAACCCTAACCCTAACCCTAACCCTAACCCTAACCCTAACCCTAACCCTAACCCTAACCCTAACCCTAACCCTAACCCTAACCCTAACCCTAACCCTAACCCTAACCCTAACCCTAACCCTAACCCTAACCCTAACCCTAACCCTAACCCTAACCCTAACCCTAACCCTAACCCTAACCCTAACCCTAACCCTAACCCTAACCCTAACCCTAACCCTAACCCTAACCCTAACCCTAACCCTAACCCTAACCCTAACCCTAACCCTAACCCTAACCCTAACCCTAACCCTAACCCTAACCCTAACCCTAACCCTAACCCTAACCCTAACCCTAACCCTAACCCTAACCCTAACCCTAACCCTAACCCTAACCCTAACCCTAACCCTAACCCTAACCCTAACCCTAACCCTAACCCTAACCCTAACCCTAACCCTAACCCTAACCCTAACCCTAACCCTAACCCTAACCCTAACCCTAACCCTAACCCTAACCCTAACCCTAACCCTAACCCTAACCCTAACCCTAACCCTAACCCTAACCCTAACCCTAACCCTAACCCTAACCCTAACCCTAACCCTAACCCTAACCCTAACCCTAACCCTAACCCTAACCCTAACCCTAACCCTAACCCTAACCCTAACCCTAACCCTAACCCTAACCCTAACCCTAACCCTAACCCTAACCCTAACCCTAACCCTAACCCTAACCCTAACCCTAACCCTAACCCTAACCCTAACCCTAACCCTAACCCTAACCCTAACCCTAACCCTAACCCTAACCCTAACCCTAACCCTAACCCTAACCCTAACCCTAACCCTAACCCTAACCCTAACCCTAACCCTAACCCTAACCCTAACCCTAACCCTAACCCTAACCCTAACCCTAACCCTAACCCTAACCCTAACCCTAACCCTAACCCTAACCCTAACCCTAACCCTAACCCTAACCCTAACCCTAACCCTAACCCTAACCCTAACCCTAACCCTAACCCTAACCCTAACCCTAACCCTAACCCTAACCCTAACCCTAACCCTAACCCTAACCCTAACCCTAACCCTAACCCTAACCCTAACCCTAACCCTAACCCTAACCCTAACCCTAACCCTAACCCTAACCCTAACCCTAACCCTAACCCTAACCCTAACCCTAACCCTAACCCTAACCCTAACCCTAACCCTAACCCTAACCCTAACCCTAACCCTAACCCTAACCCTAACCCTAACCCTAACCCTAACCCTAACCCTAACCCTAACCCTAACCCTAACCCTAACCCTAACCCTAACCCTAACCCTAACCCTAACCCTAACCCTAACCCTAACCCTAACCCTAACCCTAACCCTAACCCTAACCCTAACCCTAACCCTAACCCTAACCCTAACCCTAACCCTAACCCTAACCCTAACCCTAACCCTAACCCTAACCCTAACCCTAACCCTAACCCTAACCCTAACCCTAACCCTAACCCTAACCCTAACCCTAACCCTAACCCTAACCCTAACCCTAACCCTAACCCTAACCCTAACCCTAACCCTAACCCTAACCCTAACCCTAACCCTAACCCTAACCCTAACCCTAACCCTAACCCTAACCCTAACCCTAACCCTAACCCTAACCCTAACCCTAACCCTAACCCTAACCCTAACCCTAACCCTAACCCTAACCCTAACCCTAACCCTAACCCTAACCCTAACCCTAACCCTAACCCTAACCCTAACCCTAACCCTAACCCTAACCCTAACCCTAACCCTAACCCTAACCCTAACCCTAACCCTAACCCTAACCCTAACCCTAACCCTAACCCTAACCCTAACCCTAACCCTAACCCTAACCCTAACCCTAACCCTAACCCTAACCCTAACCCTAACCCTAACCCTAACCCTAACCCTAACCCTAACCCTAACCCTAACCCTAACCCTAACCCTAACCCTAACCCTAACCCTAACCCTAACCCTAACCCTAACCCTAACCCTAACCCTAACCCTAACCCTAACCCTAACCCTAACCCTAACCCTAACCCTAACCCTAACCCTAACCCTAACCCTAACCCTAACCCTAACCCTAACCCTAACCCTAACCCTAACCCTAACCCTAACCCTAACCCTAACCCTAACCCTAACCCTAACCCTAACCCTAACCCTAACCCTAACCCTAACCCTAACCCTAACCCTAACCCTAACCCTAACCCTAACCCTAACCCTAACCCTAACCCTAACCCTAACCCTAACCCTAACCCTAACCCTAACCCTAACCCTAACCCTAACCCTAACCCTAACCCTAACCCTAACCCTAACCCTAACCCTAACCCTAACCCTAACCCTAACCCTAACCCTAACCCTAACCCTAACCCTAACCCTAACCCTAACCCTAACCCTAACCCTAACCCTAACCCTAACCCTAACCCTAACCCTAACCCTAACCCTAACCCTAACCCTAACCCTAACCCTAACCCTAACCCTAACCCTAACCCTAACCCTAACCCTAACCCTAACCCTAACCCTAACCCTAACCCTAACCCTAACCCTAACCCTAACCCTAACCCTAACCCTAACCCTAACCCTAACCCTAACCCTAACCCTAACCCTAACCCTAACCCTAACCCTAACCCTAACCCTAACCCTAACCCTAACCCTAACCCTAACCCTAACCCTAACCCTAACCCTAACCCTAACCCTAACCCTAACCCTAACCCTAACCCTAACCCTAACCCTAACCCTAACCCTAACCCTAACCCTAACCCTAACCCTAACCCTAACCCTAACCCTAACCCTAACCCTAACCCTAACCCTAACCCTAACCCTAACCCTAACCCTAACCCTAACCCTAACCCTAACCCTAACCCTAACCCTAACCCTAACCCTAACCCTAACCCTAACCCTAACCCTAACCCTAACCCTAACCCTAACCCTAACCCTAACCCTAACCCTAACCCTAACCCTAACCCTAACCCTAACCCTAACCCTAACCCTAACCCTAACCCTAACCCTAACCCTAACCCTAACCCTAACCCTAACCCTAACCCTAACCCTAACCCTAACCCTAACCCTAACCCTAACCCTAACCCTAACCCTAACCCTAACCCTAACCCTAACCCTAACCCTAACCCTAACCCTAACCCTAACCCTAACCCTAACCCTAACCCTAACCCTAACCCTAACCCTAACCCTAACCCTAACCCTAACCCTAACCCTAACCCTAACCCTAACCCTAACCCTAACCCTAACCCTAACCCTAACCCTAACCCTAACCCTAACCCTAACCCTAACCCTAACCCTAACCCTAACCCTAACCCTAACCCTAACCCTAACCCTAACCCTAACCCTAACCCTAACCCTAACCCTAACCCTAACCCTAACCCTAACCCTAACCCTAACCCTAACCCTAACCCTAACCCTAACCCTAACCCTAACCCTAACCCTAACCCTAACCCTAACCCTAACCCTAACCCTAACCCTAACCCTAACCCTAACCCTAACCCTAACCCTAACCCTAACCCTAACCCTAACCCTAACCCTAACCCTAACCCTAACCCTAACCCTAACCCTAACCCTAACCCTAACCCTAACCCTAACCCTAACCCTAACCCTAACCCTAACCCTAACCCTAACCCTAACCCTAACCCTAACCCTAACCCTAACCCTAACCCTAACCCTAACCCTAACCCTAACCCTAACCCTAACCCTAACCCTAACCCTAACCCTAACCCTAACCCTAACCCTAACCCTAACCCTAACCCTAACCCTAACCCTAACCCTAACCCTAACCCTAACCCTAACCCTAACCCTAACCCTAACCCTAACCCTAACCCTAACCCTAACCCTAACCCTAACCCTAACCCTAACCCTAACCCTAACCCTAACCCTAACCCTAACCCTAACCCTAACCCTAACCCTAACCCTAACCCTAACCCTAACCCTAACCCTAACCCTAACCCTAACCCTAACCCTAACCCTAACCCTAACCCTAACCCTAACCCTAACCCTAACCCTAACCCTAACCCTAACCCTAACCCTAACCCTAACCCTAACCCTAACCCTAACCCTAACCCTAACCCTAACCCTAACCCTAACCCTAACCCTAACCCTAACCCTAACCCTAACCCTAACCCTAACCCTAACCCTAACCCTAACCCTAACCCTAACCCTAACCCTAACCCTAACCCTAACCCTAACCCTAACCCTAACCCTAACCCTAACCCTAACCCTAACCCTAACCCTAACCCTAACCCTAACCCTAACCCTAACCCTAACCCTAACCCTAACCCTAACCCTAACCCTAACCCTAACCCTAACCCTAACCCTAACCCTAACCCTAACCCTAACCCTAACCCTAACCCTAACCCTAACCCTAACCCTAACCCTAACCCTAACCCTAACCCTAACCCTAACCCTAACCCTAACCCTAACCCTAACCCTAACCCTAACCCTAACCCTAACCCTAACCCTAACCCTAACCCTAACCCTAACCCTAACCCTAACCCTAACCCTAACCCTAACCCTAACCCTAACCCTAACCCTAACCCTAACCCTAACCCTAACCCTAACCCTAACCCTATCCCTAACCCTAACCCTAACCCTAACCCTAACCCTATCCCTAACCCTAACCCTAACCCTGACACTAAGATTCAGAGGCTGAAACCACGATATAGACAGAACCTTTGGCAGCACTATTTGGTATTTTGCCTTCAATATGCTGAGCTTTTAGCTAGGAATAAATATAGTTGATGACTATCAGCAACCTTATTGCAGCAGTTTCTTCGTATTTAGTAACAGATTCTTCATTATTTCCTTCTGTGCGCATTTTTATTTTTTCTTAATCGTTCATTTGTGCTTTGGTTATGGACATATTTTGTTGATTTAAAGTTAACTACCGCTTAATTCATTTGATCAAACCGCATTATTACACGCATAAGGCCTGTGTATTTATAAATTTAGTTCTTGGGGTTCGGGCATTGGTGGTGCGCGTTGAAAGCTCCCCTGTAATGAAGTTTTGAGATTCGTGGCTACATGCCTCTTTAGACATGTATTGTCATCATGTATGTGTCGATAGCAGCTATATCCTTTCTCATTTTCAAATGCTCTTGAAAAACCTCCTTGGGAGCCAGGAGGGCAGCACTAAAGAGCCGCATACGGCTCTAGAGCTGCGAATTGTCTACCCCTCTCCTAGGAGATCTACCAGCCAAGGTTTAAGGATCAACTCCTACCCTTTGGTTTGAATTTGGAGTTTTCCTTCTCCTATGTAGATTGCCAACTAAGGCTAACGAGCCCTACATGGCCTGAGCATCTGGTTGAAGGGCGCCAGAAGCTTGCCATTGCCCCTTCTCTATGTTGGCTCCATGCAGCTCCACCACAAGTAGGTCGAGAGCTGGGCTTTAGTTCTCAAAGGCTTTTGGATACGCAGCCAAATGGAGCATTTCATGAGGCAATTGGAGCTCATCCGAATTGGATCGCCACCCTGATAATGACAACCTTGAGAACCTTATTATCATTACTCCTGTCATTACTTCAAACTGAATTTGAATGAATGGTTTCAAGCAAAATGATGATGATGGTGAAATTATGATGAGGATGATGATGGTTATGTGAAGATAATGGCAACATGATCATTGTTGAAGAAGGGTAGCCCTTCAACATAGTTGATTTTCAAGGGGCCCTCCATTTACAAAACTAACGAGATAACTCTTATAAATATATAGCCAAATTAGTCTAATTACAATTCAGTTTGCACATACTATGAAGAGCCCTATTGAAGACCTTTTAGCAACCTAAGATAAATATCTAGGATAAAAGAAAATCCAAATGGCAAATACTTCTCTACAACTAAACGATAAATGGTTTAAAGCTATACAGGGAGGATGCCTGCTTACACTCAGCTGTGAGACCATTCCAAGGCCTTGCACCTTTGAAAGAGGCTATGTGTATGGAAGAGGCAGTTTCAAGGAAAAGCCACTTATACAGCCTCAGAAGATCTATATGCTACCTTTCCTTATAATGCTTGGTTTGATGAAGAATTTTGTGCAGTCAATTGGTAAGAAAAATTCTGTAGGATTCAAATATTTGCAGAAAAGGTTTCCAAATGTCAGTGATATATAGCTAAAAGGAGGAATATTGGCGGGTCCATACATTAGGGAGCTTTGGGCGACCTGGGATTTGAACAGGCTCTCACTTGCCTCAAACCAAATGTATGGCTTGCATTCAAGTGGCTGTGTGCAAACTTTCTATGAAGCAAAAGGGCTACTGAGTACTAAAAAAATGTTTATAATCGAGAGCTATAAAGAAATGGGATGCCACAATTCAATTAAAATCCATTTCTTGCATTTACATCTTGACGTCTTCCCTGAGAATCTTGGGGCAGTGAGTGATGAACAATGCGAACGCTTCCATAAAGGCGTAAAGAACATGGAAACTTGGTATCAAGGATTCTGGAATGAAACATGATAGCGGTTCATTACTGGATGCTGTATCCGGATAATCTGACAAGACATTCAAACGCAATCACATGCACAAAGATTCTGAATCACATAAATGCATGATAAAATTTGAATTTCAAACTAAAATAAGTGAAAATTTATCGACCATATGTTATTATACTGTAATGTTATTATTATTATTATGCTGATATTGTGATGATTTCGATGGTTATGATGGTTTTGATGGTTATGATGGTTTTGATTATGATGATGATGATGATGATGATAGTGATGATGATGAGGATGATGATGATTAGCTCCTCTGGGATAGAGGCTACTTCCTAATGTCACAGTGATCACTAACTGAACCCATGTGCATTTTGCTCACAAGTCACATGCTCTATTGAAGCCTGTGAATTATTAATTTGCTCAAAAAAAAGGAAGGGAAGTTGATGAGCTCATTTTTACAGAATTTAAATACTGTTAGCCATCTTTTGATAAGAATTAAGAACCCAGCCTTGCTTATTCTAGTTACAAGGACTTTTGAGGTATTTGTTCAATTCGGGGGTAAGATGTAGGAGCAATTTGAAAAATAGACTTTATCTCAACATTGATATGTTGCTGTTTGCACAGCATACTTTATTTTTAGTGCAGCAGAAACTTGAGGCAGGCCAACCAGTCTTTTTAGGAAGTGTATTTCCTTCCTCTAGCCTAAAACTGCATAATTTATCAAAAATTTGAGGTAAATATGGTTTTTAAGCTTTTCATAACATTTACTGTTTGTGTTGATAAGTGAGACCACGCCACTGGTCTGGTTTGAACAAGAGTAGTTAAGAAGGGGGGAATCGACCCCACTTTTTTTGGGAGAAGCAAAGCTCACATTTATTTATTTTTCATTTAGAGTTTTAAATTTACTACTGTATATAAAAGTTACAAAGTTTACTAGCAGAGTAAAAACAACAAGTCACACAACAAACTCAAAGATGCATCAATCATATGTACCGTTTTCAAAGCTTGTCGTTGACGCCGTCTTTAAGATTCTTGATAAAGAAAAAACAATAGGACAGTATGGTGAAAAACTTGTTTTATATTTAGAACCAAGTCCAAACAACCAAGACTTTTTATCAGATGTTATAATAAAAACTAACGCACCAAAAAGTTTGAAAGAAAAGATATCTGAAGATTCAGAAATTGATGAATTTATTGTTTCAAAAGGAAAAATTAATGGAAAGAAAACAATAAAAACTTTATATCTCAAATCAGACCGCATTAGTTTTCAAACTGGTTTTCCTTATGTTGCAGATATTGATATTATGGAAGATGATTTAGTATTAGCAAAAAAGATTGACAAAGCACTAAAAGTAGGCCATACAAAACAAAAAAGAGTGAAACGTTTTAAATTACTTTCCGATATTAAAATCAAAAACGCAGTTATAAATGTAAAAACACTGGCAAAAGAAGTTTTGAATATGCAATTTTATCTTTATTACATCACGACAAAATAAAAAATGATCATGATAATCCACTACAATATAAGGAATATTTAGATAAACTTAATTTTACTGGTATTGAGTTTCCAGTTTCATTAAGAGATATTGATAGATTTGAAAAACAAAATCCTGAAATAATAGTTAATGTGGTTGTTTATAATAGGAATATACAAATAACAAGAAAAAACAAAAATGAAACTGATTCACAAACCGTAATTGATCTATTACTTTTTATTAACAATGAAAATCATCATTATTGTTGGATAAAAAACACCACAAGAATATTCTTCTGGCCTGTTTCTAATACGAATTGTCGAAATAAAAGAGGTAGATATGCTAGTTGTAATGAAGATTACTTTAATACCCAATTTAATAAGTGTTATCCTGATTAGATAATAGATGTAAAAATAAAGAAACAACTTGTATATATTTATTAAAAAATCATACAAACAAGTTATTAAATTAACTAGAAAAAAGGAATGAATACAATGATAATAAAGTAAAGATATATCAATATAAATTTACCTTTGATAAAATGAAAAATAATATAATTATTTATTTTCTCATTTAGAGTTTTAAATTTACTACTATATATAAGAGTTACAAAAACCCCAGTTCAAAGAGACGACTGAAACTAATCAAAGATGTAGTTGGCTTATGTTAGGCCAAGAAGTAACTTGTTGCAGATTAGCAAAACGTGAAGGATATTGTGATTATCATGCAAAACAAAAAGTAAAATCCTTTCCTTGTATAACCTGTGGAAAAGGAACAAGATCAAAATATAGAACATGTTATAAAAAAGGTTGTGCTTATGAAAAACTAAGACATATAAATAAAATGGTAAAGAAAAATAAAGAAAGAGATGATTACACAATAACCAAACATTATAAAAAGAAATTACACGTAGAATTGCTAAAGAAAGTAGAAACATTATATTAAATTAATAATCCAAATTTTTTTTTCACTAATATTTATATACAAATTAATTATTTTTGTATTAGACTTTTAATATAATGTATTATATAAGGTATGTAAAAACCTAGACTATATAACACAACATGTCTCAACTAAAATTAGTACAAACACAAACTGCATTGAATAATGTATTTAAATCTTTTGAAGTCAACGGATTAGAAAATGTTGATTTAAATGCATATTTAGATATGACTGCTTTACTTATAAAAAAACAATTAAAAGAAGAGTTAATGAAAGAAAAATCTTTAAAAATTGAATCAGCAGTAATGGTTAACTTGACAAAAAGATCAGATGATAAAATTATTTGTAAAAATCCATACTTTCGCTCTGGCGTGCAATACATTAACAGTTCAACAAACATTCCTGAAACCTTTGAAATTATGAAACAAAGAATGATAGAATTATTTGAAAATTTCACTAATGAAGGTAGTGGTTGGATATTTCAAAATATTGATCGTTTGCAACTTAATGTTGATAAAAATGTGCCATTAAACGGTAGTAGCTATATTGATTTACCAAAAGAAATTAAATCAAAAGGAGCAATTATAAACGTACAAAACAAGGACAACAGATGCTTTGAATATGCAATTTTATCATCCCAACACAACAAGGAAGTAGATCAAAAACATACTAACAGACCATCAAAATATAAAGATTACGTTGGTAAACTTAATTTTACTGGTATTGAGTTTCCAGTTTCACTAAAAGACATTGATAAGCTTGAAAAACAAAACCCCGAAATTGGTATCAACGTATTTGGTTATGATAAAAGTGTTCACATCTTGATAATTAATAAAACAGACCCACAAAATGCTATTGATTTGTTGCTTATTACTGATGGTAAAGAAAAACAACATTATTGTTGGATAAAAAGCTTTTCAAGGTTAGTTGGATCACAAGTTACCAAACATAAATGTGCTGTTTATTTCTGTAAAAGATGTTTGAATCATTTTTCAAAACCAGAAAAGTTAAATGATCATATTGAGATTTGTAAAGAAAAATCTGCTTGTAAAATTGAAGTACCAAAACCTGGTGAAATCATTGATTTTAAAAATCACAAAAAATCTTTAAGAGTTCCATTTGTAATTTACGCTGACTTTGAAGCAGTTACAGAAAAAATAGACTCCGCATCACCTAATCCAGAAAAGTCTTTTACTGAAAAATATCAAAAACATACTATTTTTATTATATAGATATTATATAGATTTTGTTATTATGTCAAAAAAGATGATGTTGAAAACTATGATGAACCAGTTGTTTATAGAGGTGAAGATTGTGTTGAAAAATTTTGTGCAATGATTGAAGAAGAAGTAAAAGAAATAGGTACAATCTATAAAGATATAATTCCTCTTGAAATGACAGCAGAAGATAATGAAAAATTTTATTCAGCAACAGATTGTCATATTTGTAATAAAGAGTTGTGTAAAGATAAAACAATTTCATTTAACAAAAAACCAATTCATCAATCTTGTTTACCTGCCAAATATAAAGATACCTCAGAATTTAGTTTAAATGGTATAATGGACAACAAAAATTGGTGTAACTATTATAAAAACTCAAAATGTGCAATTTGTGATAAACCTCTTTCAGATGAAACAGTTAAAGATCATGACCATTTAACAGGTAAGTTTAGAGGTGCTGCACACAACCAATGTAATTTACAATATCAGTTACCAAAATTTGTTCCAGTAATATTTCACAACTTGTCTGGATACGATTCTCATTTGTTTATAAAGCAGCTTGGTAAATCACATGGAAACATCAACTGCATACCCAACAATGATGAAAAATATATAAGCTTTAGCAAATCATTAGCAGTTGATGATAAAAAATTTGAGATTAGATTCATTGATAGTTTTAAATTTATGGCTTCATCACTTGATGCATTATGTAAAAATCTTTCCCACGAACAATTTAGGGAAATGAATAAAGTTTTCAGAAGTGACACAGATTTATTGATCAGAAAAGGAGTTTACCCATATGATTATATGGACAACTTTGATAAATTTAATGAAACCAAGTTGCCTCCTATAAATGAGTTTTATTCAAAACTTTATGATTCTAACGTGGGCGAAAAAGATTATGCTCACGCTCAAAAGGTTTGGTCTCACTTTGACTTTAAAAATATGGGTGAATACCATGACTTGTACTTGAAAACAGATGTGGTTTTGTTGGCTGATATATTTGAAAATTTTAGAGATGTTGCTTGAAAAACTACAAGTTAGATCCAGCTTGGTATTATACATCACCAGGTCTTAGTTGGGATGCTTTGCTAAAGAAAACTGAAATAAAGCTAGATTTGTTATCTGATATAAATATGATTTTGTTTGTTGAATCTGGAATAAGAGGAGGAGTTAGTATGATTTCAAACAGATATGGAAAAGCTAACAACAAACATATGGAAAATTATAATCCCGACGAAGAATCAAATTTTATAACATATTTGGATGCAAACAACTTGTATGGTTGGGGTATGAGTCAAAAGTTACCGCACAAAAACTTTAGATGGCTAGATGAAGCAAAGTTAGTCGATTTTGACCCTACTTTGATAAACACAGAAGATGATACTGGTTATATTTTACAAGTGGATTTGGAATATCCAAAAGAGTTGCACGACGTTCACAATGATTATCCTCTTGCTCCTGAACCTTTTAAAACCAATAAAATAGATAAATTAACACCAAACTTGTACAACAAAACAAAGTACATTTTACATTTGAAAAATCTTCAACTTTATTTAAACCTTGGGTTAAAACTTACCAAAATTCATAAAGTACTTGCATTTGATCAAAAAGATTGGATGAGACCTTATATTACATTAAACACAAACCTTAGAACTGCAAGCAAAAATGATTTTGAAAAGGATTTCTTCAAGTTAATGAACAACTCAGTATTTGGAAAGACTATGGAAAACATAAGAAACCGAGTTGATATAAGACTTGTCAATGAAGAAAAACAAGCCAAAAAGTTGGTATCAAAACCAACGTTTGAGAGAAGAAAAATATTTTGCGCCGACTTGGCAGTAGTTCACATGAAGCGAACAAAAATAATGTTTGACAAACCGATTTATGTAGGATTTTGCATTTTGGATTTAAGCAAAACGCTTATGTATGATTTTCATTACAACTATATTGTAAAAAAGTATGGGCCAAAACAAAAGTTGTTATTTACAGATACTGACTCTTTGGCTTACGAAATAAAGACTGACGACTTTTATCAAGATATCAACGAAGATGTGTCAGAAAAATTTGATACAAGCAACTATGCAAAAAATCATCCTTCTGGAATTAAAACTGGGTACAACAAAAAAGTAATTGGCATGATGAAAGATGAATGTGGTGGCAAGCAGATAACAGAATTTGTGGGGTTAAGAGCAAAGATGTATTCTTACAAAGTTGATGAAACAGAAGAGAAAAAAGCAAAAGGTGTAAAAAAGAATGTTATCAAAAAAGATATAAGTTTTGACGATTACTATAAATGTTTGACAAGAGAAAAAAATCCAGTTTATAGAAAAATGAATTTAATCAGAAGTCACAATCATGAGATTTATTCTGAAACTATAAATAAAATAGCATTGTCTGCAGATGATGATAAAAGAAATATTAATGAAGATGGTATTTCAACACAAGCTTATGGACATTATAAGTTAAATCAGAAAAAGTAAATGAATAACGAAAAAAAATATTTTTTTTTTTAAATGTTTTTAACATCATTTAGTGGAATCCAACTATTAAATTCTTTAGGATAACCCTTCCATGATACTAGCGCTAATTTTTTCTTATAATCTTTCTTAATTACTTTCTCAATTTTATAAAAATCTTGATCTGTTTTTTGTAACTCATTTTCATAAAAACTTCCCTCAATAATTTCATTGTTATAGTCTTTTATTATATATGTAGTAGGATTAGTATGTTGTATTCCTACTATAACAAAAACCTCTCCCCTCCAGTTTGGTGTATAACCTTTATCAAACAAAGTTCTTTTGTATTTACTAATCCTTACTCTGTCTCCCACCTTGAACTTAGATTTATAGATGGTTTTATCATCGATTGAATATACATCATTTTGAATAACTTTTTCATTATATTTCATGCTAGCTTCTGTTGGAGTCATTTTTATTGTAGAGTGTTTGTGGTTGTTATATTCATTAATTAAATCTGGTAATACATCGAAATATTTATATGTGTTATTAGCAGTAAAATATTTATACATTTTATTTTTCAAAGTACGATTAAATCTTTCAATAACAACAGCCTTACCTTCATTAAATGTACTATACATTTTAATTTCAATCTCAAATTTCGAAATTTCATCAACTTTGTTATAAGGAGGAACCATCCATCTAGTAATTTCACCAGTTTCTGGGTCGTATTCTAATTGTTTATCTAGTGGATTAAATGGTCCCATGTATTTATAATTAGTAGGAGTCCAACCAGCTTTTGGCTTTGGTAGCTTGCCGATCAAAGAATGAATATCTAACTTTCCACCAGCTTTACTTTTGGTAAAACAATTTTTTTGTGTACCACATAATCCACAGTTACCTTTTACTATAGATTTGTTATTTTTTGTTGTTGTATGTCTTATATTTAAAGACGGAGTTTTTCTTTTGCATTTGACACAATAAATTTCCATGACCAAAGTCTTTTTGTCTATACCTATACTCTTAATAATTTCTTTCTTGTTTAAATTAAATAATTTCATCAAAGTTTTTAAACAACTCTTTTTTGTTTTGATTTATAAATAGAAAATCATGTTTATCAAGACCCTCAAATTTGCATTTGTCAAATCTATATTCTTTTGAAATTCTTGCTTTTTCACCATCTGTTGGAGGATCATAGACAATAACTTTAGTGCAATTTGTTCTTGTCTTTTGGTATTGTAAAATACGATTGACTCAAATAAACCGGACAAACTTTGTGATGTCTACAATCAGTAAAATGGTTTGCAATCTTTGCTTGTATCTTTTTATCGTCATTCATCAAAGCATCAAATGCGACAAGCTTTACACAATCATCAGATCCATATTCATCTGTATTTAAGATATCGTCTTGTCCGCACAACAACAAGACTTGATGACCTACTAACTGTGAAACTAAAGCAAACTTATTTTTTAGCGAGACCAACTTGTCTTGATCTTTATTTGGAGTATATATGATAATCTGATCATAATAACACAAAGGTTTTTTAATAATGTGCATTAAAGTATTTGTTTTTCCACAACCAGAACTTCCACAAACAAGCATTCTAAAATCGTTGCCTAACAATGATTTATGCTTTGTTTTGTCAACAACTAGCTCACTATCATAATTTGGAATCTTCATTTTAACATACCTCTTTAAACCCTATATAGGTTACAAAATTTATAATTTTAAATTATAAAATATTAAAAAGTGTATCAACAAGTTAAGTACTATATAGTTACTTAAAAAAGGGTGTTAAAATTTGTAGTAGATAAGTAACTTACAGTACGTTAAGTCCAAAGATAAGTAACTTATAGTACGTTAAGTCCAAAGATATTAGGAACTGTCAGCACGTTAAATATTTTAATATTTTGAATTTTAAAAAACTATATAAGTATATAAAAGTATATGAAAAATCAAAAAGTATGGATTTAAACAAATTGAAAAGTATAATTAAAAAAGAAGCTGCAACAGCAAATATTGTTGACCAAGTTAAAGATGATGTAAGGGTTTTTAAAGATCTACAACTTGGGGTTATGGAAGAAAGAGAAAAAGTTGCTGCTCCAATTACAAGAGAACTTGGTAAAGTTGGGAAACAAATAACTGATATAGATAAAAGACAAGACGAAATGTTAGGTCAGTTAAGATAAAACCAAAACGCAATGATACAGTATTTACCACAGCTTGCAATTGAGTCACCAGAGTCACCACCAGCGCTTGAGTCACCAAAGCGACCAACACAACCAATGCAACCAAGAACACTTGATTTGGATAAATTATATGACAAACAATTTCAAGAAACCTATGATTTACCAAGTGCCAACGAATTTCTGCAAATGTCAAATCAACGTTTAGACATTTTATACGAGAAAGTAACAAAAATACAAAAATCTGTTGGTGGGCAAAAAAGTGCAGCTAAAAGCGATGAGAAAAGGAACAAACTTGATGAAGATTTAGCTACATTAAAAAAATATAAAAAAATATTGTATACAACATTGACTACAGACTTATCAAAAACGACTGGAAATGGGATAAACCAACAAAGAAAAAGAAATGCTTACAAGTTGTCAAAAGGTGGATCCTTTGGTCATGTATATATTGATCCTGCTAAACTCAGAATGAATAGACTTAGTGTTAAAGACAAGGCTGGAAACAGTTTGATAGATAATGTTGTTGACAACTCTCTTATAGATTTATTAACAAAAAGGTACAACCCAAAAGTTGAGTACACACCAGAAGCAAAAGATATTTTCAAAGATTTGACACGCTTTTCTGGTTTTAAAAAAAGTAAAAGATCAGGCAAACAAAAGTTATTAGGTGGATCCACTGTTACTTTAGTGCCAGACACCCCAAAAGATATTTTGGCACGGTTGACCCTTTTATTAGGTACACGACGTGCTGGTAACAATAGTTTAGATATAAGAAATGAAATAGTTCAACTAATTGATATTGCTTATAGTAAAAAAATAATAACAGACGAAGAAAAAGGACGGTTAACGGCAAAAAATAATTTAAATTAAATTAATTTAAAAAAATAAAAAATATATACAATAGACATAAAACATTGCTAAAAATGAAAGAGATAGAAAGACCGTTTGTTTTCAGTTCAACTGATGGAATCGCTGGATCAAAACCAGGTGATTTTACAATAAAACATATTCCAAATCTTATTTTGGATAAAAATAAAGAACATTATATTGCGCTTGATAAATTTAATGGTCATTATTCGTGGTATAACATCAATTCAACTTATAATAATAATAAAATTAGCTATTCTCACGACGCAGGAAAAACTAGCACTGTAATTACTTTTCCAGATGGAATTTATGATTATGATGATTTAAATAGTTATATAAAAGGTTCTTTGATAGCAAATAGTCATACTGTAGATGGAAAAACTCCTGGTATCAAATTAACTTTTAGTACTTCTAGATTTAGGGTATTTTTGTTGCTGTCAACAGGGTATAGTGTTGATCTTAGAGGTACAAATAGAAACTTTAATGATATTATTGGGTTTTCAAAAATTAGTATAACCACATCCCAGTTTGGTCAACGCTTGCCCAACATTACAAATTCTGTTGATAATATAAAAATTAAAACATCGTTGACAAATGATTCTTTGGACGGTGGAGTGTCAACTGATGTTTTATATTCGTTTGACACGTCAGATATTTCACGTGCTTTTCCTTTTAAAATAGAACCAAGAAGAAGATTATATAATAAATTAAATACAAATATTATATCTGGCGTAAGGATATATATGACAGACTCAATAAATAGACCAATCGATTTCAACGAAGTACCAGTTAGTTTGACAGTTGTAATAAAATCAGTAGACAAATACTAATGAATCGAACAAAAAAGTGTAATTATAAAAGAATAAAATATGTTACTCCTTAAGATCCAATTGATCAACAAAATCAACAAGATGGTGAAGGCTTGTTTGACATATTTAAGTCAACAGGCAAAAAAATTACATCACTTGCAACTTCCAAGTTTTCCAAAGAAGTTGCCAAAAAAGCTGCTACAGCAGGTGTTAAAAAGTTTGCAGTGTCTGGTGCAGAAGCTCTTGGCAAAAGTGCTGCGGACAAAGTTGTAAATAAACTATCTGCTACGCCAAGTATTGTCAAAGAAAACAAGCCAACCCCAAATAGCGGTGCTAAAATTGTAGACAGTTTGAAAAAAGTAGACTCTTTACCTTTACCTGTCCAAGCGTCAGAAATTGATGCCTTGAAACAACAGTTGACTCAATTTATGTAAAAAAATAAAAAAACAATTTTTGATTAACTATTATTTTTTTTAAATATTTTTATTTTAAACACTATTTATATATATGCTATACAAAACAAAACTAAAAGAACAAAGTTAAAAAGTCAAAAGTAATGGAATACAGACAAGGTGATTTTTTAGAAAGGTATGAAGAGGTTGTATACGACCTTCAAAATCCAATTAAGTTGCCAGCAAATGGAGCAACACAAAATAAAAATTCATACAAGTTTTATGTAGATTCAACTGGTGAAGTAACAGCACCCAATGATTGGTATAATTCTTATCTTGAAATTGAAGTAGAAGTTAACAAGAAAGCAGATGGTACAACTTATGCTGCTGCTGATAATATCACTTTTGCATCAGATGCTTATTCAATCATAAGAGAGTTGAATGTAAAGTATGGAGGTGTCCAAGTTATTGATACACCAAATGTAAATGAAAGTGTTGCAATTAGAAATAAAGCAGAATATTCAAGTGCTTATCTTGCTCAAGCAACGAGCACCTTGTTTTATCCTGATAGCGGAACTGGCACTGCTAGTCGTACTGCAAATACTGGATTTGCTAGTCGAGCTGCACTTACAAACGCTGCTATTGGTGTTAATCTTATCGTACCATTAAATAAGTATAGTTTCTTTGCTGCTTCACAAGATGTTGTTTATCCAACTGGTAAAATGGAGCTAAACATTACTCTTGAAAGAGATGAAAATGTTTTGTACAAAGATGCAGCAGCTGCTGAAGGTAGATATGTTGTTACAAAAATGAGACTTTGGGTTCCAAAGATGGAGCTAAATTCAGCTGGTTTAAATAAATTTAGTTCAGCATTGACTGAAAAAAGAACTTGGGGATATTTGGCTGATAGAGTTGAAACATCACCAGTGTCTACGTTGCAAACTGGTACAGTTGATATCTCAAGCAGTATTGAAAAACCAAGATTTGTTATGTTGTATGCAGTTGATTCAACAAAAGATGGTGATGTAACAAAAGATAGCTTTCATTATGACACTTATAATATCCCCGGTGTTGGTGGTGTAAGACAAGTGACAAGAGCACAGTTGGAGTTAGGAAATGGTGTTTATTATCCACGGGTGGAACTCAACCCAAAAAATGAATTAACAAGAGTATACAAAAGATTTATTGAATATCAAAGATTTATAAACGACGGTACGTCTGAAGGTAGCTTTATTGATAGAACGTTGTTCAAAGATCTTCATTCAGCGTTGTTCTTTGACTTAAACGATCAGAGAAATGATATGATTGATGGAGCACATAAATTAAAGTTTTCATACACTCTTGATGGAGCGCCAATAGCTTATGTTTGGAAAGCAGTAATTTTGTATGAAAGACAAATAACATCAGATCCTATTTCTGGCTCAGTTAAACTAACATTTTAAGAAAACAAAACAAAAAACTAATTTTACAAAAATAAATTTTACAAAAAAAATTTTTTTTTATTTTTTTTACCTTTTATTTTTTTTTACTTTTTACAAACTAAGCATTGGTTCATGTGTAATTCCATATTTTTCCAACAAATGTTTTTGAATTCTTTTTATTGTTGAAGCATTATTTAATTCGTCTTCTTGTTTGAAAACAATCAATTCTGCAATATCTCCAGTCAATGGAGCTGCCACGCGGCTTGCGCTAAGACTACCTATAGAAAAATGTGTAGCACCAACGTTTTCTTTTGCAGTAAAGTTTCTAAGTTTTTGTCCGTTGCACCATACTTGTGATCCGTCTGCACCTAATTGAGGTGACCATGTAACTGTTAAAACTATCCACTTGTTCAACTCGGTTGGGTTAGCTTTTGTTGGAAATGTTGTAATCGTTATATTATCACCACCATTGAATGATGTAGATTCTTTTTTTGCGTTGCTTACAATAAAGTGCTTACTATCATTCATACAAATAAAGTGATCCCATCCTGGATTATCATTTCCAATGATTGCATTTCTTAACCCAACACTAGTACTATTACCATAAGACGTTAGTCTATAAACAACAGTTATCGATAACGTTTTATCTCCACTTGTTATATTTAAATCCATATCACATCTCATTCTATCGTTTGTACCATCAAAGGTAAGATAGTTGTATTTACCATTAATCAATCCTGTCCCCGAAGTTGGTCTTTCTGCATCTGAAAATTTTATAATATTTTTTCTTTCACCAAAACCTTGGTAATGAAGAGATTCAACATTTGTTCCTGATAAAACACCATATGTACCAACTTTGGCTGAGGTATTATCAGATATTAACCAATGTCCAGCAGCACAATTTTTTATAAATTCCTTTGACCAGCTGTGATAATTTCCATCCATCTGTATAAGACTTTTAACAACTGCATCAACTAACTTTATTTTACCAGAGCTATCTCTTTCAACTCCTTCACGAGGTAAAACTGGGGCTATAGTTGATCGTGCTATTGATAAATCTATTTTAATTTTGTCATTACTATCTTTAACAAGTCCATTTTGTTCAACAATGTTTGCAGCAAGAAAACTTTTAACATGATTGTGTACATAATCTTTACTAGTAGCACTTGTTCCAAATTTTGGTGGGTTTTGTAAACCAAATATATTTTGATTGTCCATATTTATTCCACCACTCATTGTTCCACCAGTTTTTTTATCCAAATATTTTGATGCAACGTCGTTGATAACAGAAGTTTGAGAAGTTGTAATTGATGTATCAACATATCCTTTGTTTGCTACAGCTCCGCCTGAATCACTGCTTGATGGTCCTACTACATTTATGATTTTTTTACCTTCTGCATTGATATTTCCTACTCCATCTTTTTTAATCCAAGTTTCTACATATCCTTTGTTGGCTATCTGATTTGAAGCTGTTGGTGTTGGTACGTTTGTAACAACAAAATTGTTCAAGTCAAAATTTTTATCCACTTTTACACCAGTAATATCAAAAGGTAAACTATTTACTTTTGTTTCAACAACAGCAACGTCAACTTTAAGCTCATCTACAATTTTTGATGAAACTGAATTTGATGCTGTACCACCTGATGCGCCACCACCAGTAATATTGTTTATAAATCCCATATTTTATTTTTACTTGAAATAGTTTCTTATGTATCTTTCGTTCTTCTTATAGTTATTACTTTCAAACTTTTTTACTACTTTTAAATAATCATTTTTGCCAAACTCTTTTAAGAAATACAAGCAATAATATCCACATAAAACACTGTTTAAATCTTGAAACTGATTTGATTCATATTTATATAACTTATTAAATGTATAACATAAGTTTACTAACTCTTGTGGTGGTTGCATCCCAAAACTATCAAAATAATTGACAAAGTCTGTTGTTATTTTTACGGCTACCCAATGTGTTCCTGGTCCGTTGGTGTCATCCAAATTTATGATAAAACATTGGCCTGGTATATTTTTTATTTTTGATAAAATCTCGTTTCGTGATATAACTCCTTTAAAATTTTTGATTTTCAAGTAGTCAACCCAATTCATTATTTCAAAGTTTGATATTGGATGATTTATAAATTCTGGTTTACTTACAACAGAGCCCCCAACAAAGGTATTTGACTGAATGGACTGTTTGGTCCTAAAAGAAGACCCGATCCTTTTTTTTTATTTCCACTTAATAAATATTTCAAAGCTGGTATAACTGTGCCACCACTAGTTGGACGTGAGTTGATTACTAAACCATTTCCTGATTGGGATACATCTATTTCACCACGATCAATTAGCGGCAACAATGATTCAAACATTCTTAACCTATCATCATCATCATCATGATTTTCTCCATGACACCCTCCAAACAACTTTGCAATTAATGGTATTCCAATTCCTGCTAACAATGAGCCTAGAAAACCACCTTTTTGTCCGCGTCCTGTTTTTAAAACTAACCCACTTCCACTTTTATATGAACTTACTAGCTTCTTTTGTTGGGCAATAGGTAATAGTTGTTTCATTTGGTTTCTAATTTCTGGTGTATCTACTACCATTTTAACATGTTCTGGTGATAATTGATAAGAACCACCAACTGCCTTTTTAATAGCGGTCTCTCCTAAACCAGAAACTGCACCTGTTGCAAGTGGAGCCAAGATTTTTGGTAATATTTTTCTAGCAACACCACTTACTATTCTAAACAAATTCATAATACTTCCTCCGCTTGTTGCAAATTTTCTTAACTGGGCTTTACTAATTTTAATATCAGCTCCTACACCTTTATTTTTTGCTTTTTCAAGCTTAATAATTTGAGATTGAGTAAGATTTACTGTTTCATCACCTCTCAAAAGATTGTTATAAGACAACCTAAGAGTTATTGGTGTTTTATGTTTCATTGCTTTTGCAACTGATTCAGCTTGTCCAGCTGTCAAGTTTACTCGATAAGGGTGATAAATTGTAGACATTTTTAGACTTTATTTTTCATAAAACGAATGTATATTAGTATCTTGTATTTTAATTTTTAAAATAAATTAAATTAATTTTTTATATAAGTATATATATAAAAAAATAAAAAATGTCTAATCTACATGAAATAAGAGAAATTAAAAAATACATTGACTACTTTTATGAAGCCACAAAGTCTGATTTTGATGAAAACGTTAATCCTGTTATTATCAAATCAACATTAATTTATCAATATTTACTTTTAAAATATATAAGAAAAAAAGATAGTGTAAAAAATATAATAAATTCGTATAACGGTGAAATTGGTTTAATTGGACCAGGTAATGGCAACATAACATGTTGTTTAGAAGCATTATTTTCTAGATGTACATTTTGTCATGATCATAGCTCATTTCATGATGCTTATGGTCGATTTTACATAAGATATGGATATGGTAGTGGTTATTGTCATTTATTTCACAATTTGCCAAAATTTTACAAAAAAAATCCATTGTTTGGAAATATTATTGGTTTATTATTTTCATTTTGTAAACAGTTAATTTAAATGTCATAAGTATATTTATATTGATATACTTTTACTTTATTATCCGTGGTTTTAAACCCGTTGTATTCTATTTTTTCATGATAAATTTTTTTGTTAACTTTTCTGGTTAATTTAATATCTTGTTTGAGTGATATTGGTAAATATATGCTAACTGTTTCATTGGTTTCATCATCTTTCAACCTTGCAATACCACTTTCACCATATTTTGTATCAAAGTAAAATACATCTCTTACGGCATAAGTATGGCCTACTTTTAGTGCTTTGTCAATCTTTTTTGCTAATACTATATCATCTTCCATAATATCAATATCTGCAACATAAGGAAAACCAGTTTGAAAACTAATGCTGTCTGATTTGAGATATAAAGTTTTTATTGTTTTCTTTCCATTAATTTTTCCTTTTGAAACAATAAATTCATCAATTTCTGAATCTTCAGATATCTTTTCTTTCAAACTTTTTGGCGCGTTTGTTTTTATTATAACATCTGATATAAAGTCTTGGTTGTTTGGACTTGGTTCTAAATATAAAACAAGTTTTTCACCATACTGTCCAATTATTTTTTCTTTATCAAGAATCTTAAAGACGGCGTCAACGTCGAGCTTTGAAAACGGTACATATGATTGATGCATCTTTGAGTTTGTTGTGTGACTTGTTGATTTTACTCTGCTTGTAAACTTTGTAACTCTTATATACAGTAGTAAATTTAAAACTCTAAATGAAAATTAAAAATATGATCATCTTTGGGAAAAATGATTACCAAGAGGTGTTTAGTTTTTTGTTAAATTGGTTCGTCTTGACTAAATTGGTATAGTTAAATTGATTTTGGTTGGTGGTTTTGAAATAGGTTCGTCGTGGAAAAATTGGTTTTGGTTGACTGTTTTGAAATAGGTTCATCACGGAAAAACTGGTTTTGATCGGTAGTAAAAATTGCTTCTCCCAAAAAAGTGTCCTAGGACTGGTATATCTTAACTACTATTCTCCCATTAATTGACCATCTCACTTCAAAAATGCAAAATCGTTTTCTGGGAGAAATATGGCAATTCTGAATTGGTTTTATGCTTTCCCGGCAAGAGTTGTGTGGCTATGGGAATGGAGACAAAAATTTACACTATTTTTGAAGATGTACCAGGACGACCTCCCAGAGCCATGTTACATCAATACCGAACTGAATATGTGGGAAGATTACTGCAAATCAATCAAAGGTGTGCCCCCTGCAGACCTCTCTTCTCTTTTGCCTATGATAGACAAAACAACATTTCCCAATATCTACGGCAAGAAACCAGAAAGAAAGGAAAATGTGCTAGAGATCTAGGGAGTGGGTACAAGTTTATCTATGCTGGAGAATTATTGCAGAATGGAGTTGGGGTCATATTGATTGGAGAGTTTGCAAAGAAGGTCAACCGAGTAGAAAGGACATCCGACAGACAGATCACAGTGAAGATGGTATGTGGAGGGAGAATTTGGAATATTGTTTCGGCATATGCACCACAAACTGGATGACCTCAGGAAGAGAAGGACAACTTCATGGATGAGTTGGAGAGAGTGATAGAGAGAATACCACAAGAAGACAGTTTAATAATTGGAGGAGATTTCAAGAGCACTTGGGGAGGATGAGCCCATAATACGCAGGAGTGCACGGACAATGTGGATAAAGAGCGACAATGAAGGAGAACTGTTGCTTGAGAAGATGCAGGCCTACGACCTGTATGCGATGAACACTAAGTTCAAGAAGAGAAAATAACAGCTGATAACGTACAAGAGTGGTGGAATTGCAACACAGATTGGCTACATCCTGATAAGAGGACAAGAGAGGAAGAGAGTGAAAGATGCGAAGGTATTGCTATACGAAGCGGTTACTAAATAGCACCGACTTTTCGTAGCAGATATTGAGAGAGAAGAAAAGGGGGTAAGATACCACGAAAGTGAAAAAGCAAGATGAAAGTGTGGAAATGAAAGAGGAGGCAGAGGAATTCAGAGGGAAAGTAGAGGAACTGTGAAGTAACAACCAATTAGCTGGAGGAAATGTAGGGCAGATTGATGAAAAACATCTAATAAATGACAAATCTCTTTGGTGTCCTCAAGGCTCCATTCTTGGACGCTAATGTTTTAAGCTTTATGTAAATGGTCTTCATAACAAATTTCCGTCTAAAATCATTCTGTATACTGATGACAAGACGGTGTATGCATCTTGCGGGCCTACTTAATTGCACGCAGCAGAGAGAAGCCTAAATTCATCACTTGAAGCTCTTGAAAATGGGCCAATGATCATTCTTTGGAAATAAGTGCAGTAAAATCTAAGGACGTGATATGCGCATCAAATCATCTATACCACAGAAACAAGCTTAACGAAAAATCTGTTTCATTGCTATTAGGAAACAGCAATCTTTCCTTTGGACGAAAACCCGCGACTCCTTGGAGTCCACTTAGATAAGAATCTTGATTGGACCTGCCATTTACAAAAGTTGCTATCAAGTTGTTATGGAAAAATAATCGTCTTAAGAAAACTAAAACGCTTTACAACATTAAGGCTTCGGAAACAGCTAATAGAGTCATTTATTTTATCAAAAATTGACTTCAATGACTATGTTTATTCCTCATTAACCATTGTGCAACTAAGCAGCTTGCAACTTTGCAAAAAGTAGCAGCAAGCTTCGTACATGACAGATATCGTTCAAAAGATGCCATTGTAAGCCTGAACTGGCTACCAATTAAAGAAAGAAGAGATATCAACTATCTTAAGCTGGCACATAAGGCTATTCACTCTGACAACTGTCCAGATATGAATAAACTGGAGATAAAAACAACGGGTAGAGCGATGAAATAAAACTTCAGACATCATTATTTAGCGGTACTTTCCAAGATGAAGCCAGCAAATATTTTAATCAGCTCCCAACAGAAATAAGAAACGCTCTTACCCCATTCTCGTCAGCCTTGCGGTGTTATTTATTTGCGCGTATCAATAAATAATGAAAAGATGCCATAAATGTTCTTTTTTCTTGATTAGTATTCTTATCAATCTTCTAACATTTTAATCGCTTGTAACATAATTAAATTGAGTTATTTTTGATTCAGATAAAGTAATTTCTTTTTCTTTTTGTATGAGATGAAGAGCCACAACTATTGTGGATAAGCTCATTATTACCATGTATGTATGCATGTATGCATGTATGTATGTATGTATGTATGTATGTATGTATGTATGTATGTATGTATGTATGTATGTATGTATGTATGTATGTATGTATGTATGTATGTATGTATGTATGTATGTATGTATGTATGTATGTATGTATGTATGTATGTATGTATGTATGTATGTATTTATGTATGTATGTATGTTTGTAAGAACAGGAATGGAAAGAAATAAGAAAAATCCTGAAGGAAGCAGCGACCAGTGCGTGTGGAATGACAAAAAGGGGAATAAAACTAGACAAGGAAATTTGGTGGTGGAATGACGAGGTGCAAAGAGCATTGAAGGGGAAGAAGAAGGCCAACAAGAACTTGAGAGCTTCCATGGAGGAGGGGGCAGTAATGAAATATAAGAAGTCGAAAAAGGAATCCCAAAGGGCTGTAGCGAAAGCAAAGGAGGCAGCATGGAGGGAATTGTATAAGAATTTGGAGACTAAAGAGGGGGCGGAGAATATTTATAAGATAGCGAGGGCTTGAGCAAGAAAGAAGAAGGGCATAACACAGAAGGCGGCAATAAAGGACAAAAATAGGAGGGTACTGGTTTGTGAAGATGAGACAAAGAACAGATTGAAGGCGTAGTTCGAAGAATTACTGAATTTCGAGAACGAGAGAGGGAGGCTAGATGATTTAAGCAAAGTAGAAGAATCAATCGAAGAAATTACATCAGAGGAAATGAACAGAGCCTTACAAGATACGAAGAGAGCGAAGGCTAGCGGACCATCAGGGGTAACTGTGGAGTACAGGAAGTACCTGGGAGATGTTGGTGTCGAGTGGCTGAAGAACTTGCTGAATAGAATCCTCGTGGAAGTGAAGATTCCGGAAGACTGGGCTTACAGTGAACTAGTGACCATCTACAAGGAGAAAGGAGACCAAATGGAGTATAGCAATTACAGAGGTATCAAACTTCCGGAACATGGTTTGAAAGTGCTTGAGAAGATGCTGGACAAAAGGGACAAATAATTACCATCGACAGAATGCAGTTCGGGTTCTCACCAGCTAAAGGAACAGCAGATGCCATATTTATGATAAGGCAAGTACAGTAGAAGATGCTAGGGAAGAATAACACACTCTACATGGCATTTTTAGATTTAGAGAAGGCATATGATAGAGTCCCTAGAGAGGTGGTGTATTGGAGTCTGAGAAAGAAAGGGGTACTGAGCACTTAGTGAAGGTAGTAGAAGCGACGTAAGAAGGAGCAAGGACCAAAGTAAGAATAGAACACGGCAGCACTGAGTCTTTCAACATCGAGGTTGGAGTACACCAAGGATCAGCATTGAGTCCGTTTCTGTTCATGACGATCATGGATACACTGAGTGCAGAGGCTAGAACGGGATTCCCATGGGAATTAATCTTCGCAGATGACATTGCTCTGATCGCGAGAACGAAAGAAGAGCTGCAGTAGAAAGTGACTAGATAGCAAGAAGCATTACCCAAGGGCGATCTGAAGATGAACATACGGAAGTCGGAAATCATGGTGTTACGGAGAAAAGGGCGACAAGCAGTAACAGTGAGAGATGTAAATAGAGCAGAATTGAAGCAGTTCCATGAGTTGAATTGTCTAGGATCGGAAATCGACACTGAGGGGGGAACAGCATTTGAAATAAAGCAGAGGGTCGAAGCAGCAAAGATGAAGTGGAAAGAAGTATAGGTGATAGAAAGATGCCGACAAAGCTGAAATGCAAAATATACAAGACGGTGGTCCGACCACTTCTATTGTATGGAGCAGAGAGTTGGAAGGTGGTGAAAAAGGATGAAGATTTGATGAGCAGGACGGAAATGGGGATGTTGCTGTGGATACTGGGGTTCAGCAGGCTGGCGAAACTATCAATCAATCAATCAATCATAATCATTATTTAATGGTGGTGTTTACATAGTTTGAGGAATGAAAACTAATTAAAACCAACTATTTGCATTATAATTTACAATCATGTCTAAAGAAAAATAATCGATAAAAAAGCTACATAACGTGATGGTCTGCCATTTACAAATTTTTCAATTGCATTTTTTACCAATCCATGTCTTGACCTTTGTTTTAAAGCTGGCAACTGTTGGTAGCTCCTTTATTCCATCGTTAAGACTGTTCCACAATAAGCTTCCTCTGAATGAAAGTGACTCCATGCCAAATTTTATCGTATTCGTAATCGGCAGTTTACACAGATGCGTAGTTCTGAGATCATATTGACTCTCCTTCCATTCATGAAGGTGCCAGATCTATGATGGATTTAAATGGCTCATTGACTTATGGATTTCTAGCATCACTTTTTGGAGATTCTTTATATGGATCGCCACAGTGTCACTTCTCTTCAAAAGTTTATCAAGGGAGCAGTCGTAATCATTGTAAAGTATTCTTAAAGCACGCTTGTGAGTGCTGTTTACTTTATGATTGGCATCTTTGCCACAAAACATCCATACGAATAGGCAATAGCTAAAGCTTGAGATGATTACTGTGTTGCACAGTTTCATTGCCTGTTCTCTTGAGAGATAAATATTGAACCTCTTAAAAGCACTGACTTTTCTGTTTGTCTTATTGCATAATGTTTTTATATGCTTATTGAATCGAAACTGGTTGTCAATTTCGATTTCAAGAAGTTTAACACTTTCAGTGGACAATATTTTAACACCCTCAATATTCAAGCGTAACTTCTGCTTTTTATTTAGTCCCAGGAACATCAATTGAAACTTATAAGGATTTTTCACTATACCATTAGTATAGAACCAATTTTAGGAGTGTACTTAAGCTGTTTCCTAAATTTGTCGTAAGTTCGCTTACACTAGTGCCACACGAATACATGGTGTTATCGTCAGCAAAATTTCATATTTCTGAATTCAATTCCATATAGAATAAGTCGTTTAGGAAAATGTTGAATAGTAAAGGCCCAAGAACGGAGCCCTGCGGGCATTGAGAGAGGGGAGCATGCAATGAATAGAGAAGACGAGACGGGGGACGCTGACTCTCTATTTCGAATACTTAGCTCTGCCCTAGTTTTTTTTCTTTGTCATCAACATAATTTTTTACCCAAAAATCAATGATATAGGTAGTAGCTATCATTCATCTATCATTGTCAATTATGGTGATCAAAGGGTCATTCAATTTCATTTGATGCTTCCATTTCGATAGGGAATTTCTAAATTCGATGAAAACAGTGTCAGTAGTTGAAAATGCCGACAAAAAGGATCTTCTTCTTATTCTCTTTTCGGCTTATCCCGTTAGGGGTCGCCACAGCGAGCCATAGTTCTCCACAGCACCCTGTGCAGCGCAACTTCTTCCTCCACTCCTTCCTCCCGCATATCTTCCCGGGTTGTGTCCATGTACAGTCTCTTCGGCTTCCTTCTTCCTCTCTGTCCGATCTCATGGTTTAGCACTCTTCGTCCCACATAGCCAGGTTCCCTTCCCTTCACGTGCCCGAACCACTGTAACCTTCCTTCCCTCAGCTAGCCGCCCAGTCTTCTCACTCCAGCCATTCCTCTGATCAACTCTTTCCTGATCTTGTTCAGTTTGGTCACGCCCAAGGTGAACCTGAGCATCTTCATCTCCGCTCATCTTCATCTTCATCCTGAGCATCAGAAATCCGCGTTCAGCGTGTATCTTATCTTCCTCCTCACCCTCTTCCTCTGGACTCGTCTTCCTCCTCTTCCTCGCCTGTTGGGTTTCGCAGTTGCATATCCACTGGGGCCCTGCTGATCAACCTCAGTGACGGCAGTTGTTGACCCGGGCCTCGACCGATCCGGTATGAGGTGGGTTTTCTTACCTCGTATTGTTTATCTGGCAGCGAATTTTGACGGCCAGATGCCCTACCTGACACCAAACCTCCCCATCTATCCGGGATTTGGACCGGCACCGGGAATGTGCTGGTTGCACACCCCCAGTGGCTGAGCTGCCGACAAAAAGCGTAACCAAGAGATAAACTGCCAAACTCACCCTCGATTTCGACGGCTCCAACTAGTGCAAAAAGGCTCAGTATTAAAAAAAGAGCATAAATACAAACACCCTTAAAGTAATGATAGATTACTGTCTCGTATGCATGGTCTGCTCGTGAGAAAAGGCATTCGAGTTACATTGACCCCCAGTATCCGTGTTTATGTGAATTGGCACTTTTGAAGGTGTACAAAAATGCTATTAATTGCAAATCGATTATAAAAACATCAATAGCACCTAGAAAAATGTTTGATTAATGAAGACGTGATATGACAGTGAGCTATTTGCAGACATAAAATATTCACTTGGCCAAGTTCAGTTACAAATAACTGACTCGTTCTTAATGAGACATCCTCTACTAAGTTTGTCTGCTATGGTACTAGGCCACAGGACTACCTAGTAATCTTCTTCATAATGGTTGTTGCAAAAACAAATTTCACCCTGATTTTTCGGAAATAACGTCATTTTGTTGCATTGTCAGCTAGGATGTAGGTCCTGGAAGATAGAATTGGATAGGAAAAGACACTTTAAATGCTCTTGGCAAATTGAGCTACTGATTTCCATTTGAAAGTTAAATCAAATGTATGTCTGCTTCATAATGATGTATAGTTTTAATGATGAATATCACGCCATTAGCCCAATATAGTCATTTCTACAAGGACAACAATTTTTTCCTTCCTTAGCAACCGCCCTAGCTACCACATTTTCATGTTTAGGGTATACTGACTATTCTTTTGCACCCCAGCCTCCTATAAATCTATGACAGTAACTGAGGAGGAGCGTTCGTCATGCAAAAGAAGCTATTTACCTTTTACCTGTGACTTACTAACTGTCGATGAGTCGCACCGAAACAGCGCTTCAATGCAACTCTAATAACTTTTTGACTGATGCATTTCAGACAAAGATGAATATTCCCTTCTGATGATTAACGCGGTCGTATATCGAAGAAAAAAGCGTTTCTCCCTGAAAGAGAAGTATTTTCTAAAAAAAATCTCATGAAAATAAATTCGTTATTCATATCTTTTAAGTAATATATCCTTTTTAAGAAAAATTTTAGAATTAATTTTCGAATCTTTCTGCAAAAGCTACTCCAAGCAAGGCCAACTCGTCGTTATCCCCCAGGTCAATTGCCGTAGCCCCCGTCTTCTGCTCCGAAGTGTCTTTTAAATTTCCCGCTGGTGTCAAGGCGCATGCGTCTCTGATACTTCATCTTGACAAATGGCGGCAAGCCCCCTGTGCATAAGAATGACGGCCTGTTCGAATGAACTCCTGTTCTTTGAAGTCGACCATTTCAAGCAATTCAAGGCCAGGGACGCGTGGAAGGGATGATGATGGAGGCCATATTGTTTTATTGACACTATCGGACCTACTGCATAGTCGTAAGTCCCTATTTTACACAAATCTTTCAATATTTAATTTCTTTTTCGCTTTTTATCTGCTAATAATTGCCAGGTATCGATTTAAAGTAGAAGTTTGCTGTGGCCGATTCAACCTGCTTTGTCAACGACCCATCATTGTTTGCATCTCCGTCAGACGAGGCCATCCCTTGCTGTCGTTAAAACTGGCCATTGACGTAATGGCGTTGAATTTTCAGGCAAACTGATTAATGAAGGGGGCAGCTCTAACTTAATATCCGTATGCTTTTCTTCGGTGCCCCAAAATAGATTAACTCGCAGTTGAGAATGTGCCTGTGTCCGAGAATTCCCTTCGTGTCAAGCTCATCCAATATTTCTAAGACCTGTTCGTGCCAGCCTTCTATCATCGCAGAATCTTACGAATACACCACATCAGCATTTAATGAATTTGCATTTCAAAATGTTCTTGAAATATTTCTTGCTACGTGTTAGACCGGAATAAGTAACACAGGTAGAACAAGAAACTAAATTCAAGGAAGGACTCTCCATACTTAATGCTCTTCAGTACAATATTTGATAATATGTTGATTACAAATGTGTATGATTTTACACATTTCAATTAGTTTGTTAAATTAGCAGGCACAGCCATACTATATATATGGAGACAGGGGTCATCCCATATTGTGTCAAACAAAAATTTTCACCCTTTTTCTCTTCCACATCTTTTTGGACTGCATAGAAGCTCTGCATGATTTTAATTTTGACTGCTAATAGGCCACTGCAGAATGCCAGCATGTTTTCTGTACTGATCTTTGACTTACCCTAAACCTAGCCAGTGAAATATATTATATCAAAGCCTTAAGTACTGTCCATGATTGAATGTTTCCATCAGAAAACTTTGGAAAGGCTCCAAAGTTCTCAACTCACTGCAGCATTGTCTCACACAAGGCCAGGTGAATTTCACAAATGGCAACCTTCCTTAGAACATAAGTGTGCATTTGATGAGGTTTCTGGAAGTAGTGCGAAGATGGTTTTTTTCAATTATGTGAAAATGCATTTGAAGTAGTTTTAGCTGGACAGGAAAAATTTTGTTCCTAGATTATATTCTGCACTAAAGATAATTTGTCTGGTACTGATAAAAAAATAAATTTTGGTTAATGACTGAATCAAACAACAGTATTTGAGAAGATTTTATGAAAAGTATTTTTTTTATCTTCTTTTCAATGTAGAAGTTTTATTATATAAAAAATGGTTTTTTGTTGAGAAGACAGTAATCAATGCTATAAAGTTGCATCAAAGTTGGAAAAGCCTTTATGATAATGCCCAACAACAGTGGAGTCACCTTTAACTGGGTTTCAGATAGTTCAATTTTATATTAAGTTAACTTCTAGGATTTAAAGCTCTTTGCACAAATAATTTCCTAGAGTTTTATTTCATACCCCATTTTGAGATAATTTAGGTATCCAAGTTTGACACAACCTGTGATGGCTTTCCTATAAAATTCCTATGTTGTGTTTTTTTGCTTCAAAATCATGCAGTAAGTTCCCAATGGAAAGGGGGTAGAGTTAAGTCAATTTGTAAACTAAGTATGTATTTGATAAGCTTGTTGTTTTCTTATAGTCATTCAAGTGGAAACATGAGTGCCCCATTACCACATGTGCAGTATTTAGAGAAAGCATTACAGATAGAGTCATTTCTAGGTCATGCTGAAAAAGTTTTCAAAGAATCTATCTCTGACTCAAGGTATACATCTGATAATGGTTCATCAGTTTTTGTGCATTTGTTGTATCCGATGCTCAATCTAATGCATGCCCAGATGCATTGCAGATGTCTAATCATTGAATGAAAAGTTTGAAGTGTTTAAGACACGATAGTAAAATCTTTTCTTCTTATCAGAGCTTTTAAAATCAGTATTGATGTAAATAATTGATTTGCAATGCTTTTTCAGTTTGCACAGGATACGTCACCAGTTATTGTCCCTTTGCACCTAGTTAATGTAACCCAAGTATTTCAATTTTCAGCAGTGACAATGATTCTGATAGTGAAAGAGATAGAGAAGAATTGGAATTCAACAAAGAGCTGAAGCCTAAAAATGGATTCCTATCGGCAAAGTACAAAGATAGCTTTGGGAAAGAAGGTAGATTAGTTTCTAAGAACAAATTATTTTGATTTGTCTTCAGAACCTATTACTTTCTGTGGTTCTTTGTCTGTTTCTTGAACAGAAGGTTACAAAATAACTTCAATTAATTGTTGCACTACACTTACCATGGATTGAGAGTAAGTACACCAATAAGTGTCTTATTTTTTTTCCATTTTTCGGAAGAAATGCCTTTTGTATTTGTTGTAAAAAAGCAGCAGGCAAATATGGCTTTTGACACTTTGAGGTAGCTTTTTTGACTAACACGATGACCAACTTTGTAGAATGGAGGATAGAGAAGGCAAACATGTATAACTTTGGGAGTGTTTCTGAAGACAGAGGTTGGCTAAAGGTACGCAAATCTTTTTCAACAAATGTGATGGAACCTTGGAATCTCTTCTAATGATCTTAGATGTGCTTCATTGGTTTGCATAAGTTAGCTTGATCTTTTCAAAGGGTAATTTCTTAAAATCAAATATTAATGTCCATATTATTTATATATATTTTGCTGTATGCTCCCTAATTCATTTGTTTGTTATTGAGGAAAATGAAAGCACTTAAGACAAGGAAATCAATCAGAATATTTCATAAATGTCCAAATCCTTTGAAAAGTCAACCGTCAAATCCTTGGCTCTTGCCTTGATTGAATTTGGCATGCACTGGATAAAAGGGGCATTAATATTTTGTGCAGAATACCTTTCATTTTCATTTTATTCAACCAAGTACATCTTACCATCAAGATTCAAGCCATACCAATTTGATTTTTTTGCCAAACAATAATCATTTGAAGCCTAATTTGTTTCCACTATTCCTCAATATGCCGTTTTATCTCAATCATTTAAGGGGATTCTTCTAAGTGACAATTCAGATGACTCTGAAGATGAATTAGTGACAGGTGACCACATCAAAGATATGCTGAGAGATCATGTTAGAAGGAAACGGCTGCATCAAAAGTTCCTGAGATTATCTGAAGAGGTGAGGCATTTTCATTTTGAGTCCCATAATCATTCAAATTTTGTTCCCTGTTTGAGCTGTGGTAAGGCAAATTTTGCTGTATACCAGGTCCTCTGCATCTTCTTAGGTCTTCTCCTTCCTCCTTTTGGACATTTCGTCCATTTGCATTGCTTATTTCACTGAAATACCCACTGCCACCCTTCCCTTCCAGAATCTCCATCCTCTCATATGAGATTCATGAGAAAGTTCCCTTTCAAGTTGTTAGCTTGAACAGAATGAATGATTTATCGGCCAGTAGCACCATGTCTGGATAATCATAAAGTATTTGAATATAGTACAAAGGTATTGCACTTAATTAATTATGTGAGTTTTGTGAGGGAAATCTTTTAACGTAGGAATTTACTCTTAAAGTTAAATTTACCAAAAACCCACAGTTTTTGAAAATGTTCTTTATGATATTCGAAGTCTACACTGAAATAAATTTGAATACTACATGATGAAAAATCCACTAAATTAAGCAAATGTTCATTGATGATTTCAGATACAAGATGAATATCATTATTACGGCTCCAGCTTGGTTATGGAGCGTGACAGGTTCGGTGAGATCCAACGAAAAAAGCGGAAAGATCTAAAGACCATTAAGAAGAAACCAGCTTCTGGTAAGTTGAAGTGTCTATTCTAGCTCTTCACATAGTTGTGCCATTACCAATTTTGGGTACAAAGGCAATGGAAAGCTCCATCTATCAAGCAGTGTCCTTATTGTTCCTTTCAATGTGAGGCATCCTGAAATTCCTTTGCATGGTGCTAAAGAGGGAAAAACTGCCTTTCTCAGAGTGAAAGTTTGCAGCTAGAAAGATTGATGTGAAGAAATGAAAATGGGACACCTTAGCAGTCATATCCAACATCTGCCTTAACTGCTGCATTGATGCAGGTGACATGCTTTTTGTTCAACTGCACTAAATCTTGCTTATGGCAAAGTCTTTAATCAGCATAATTGATGGGCAACACAACCAGCTAAAAATAATCGATTTTGCTATGTTTGAATTTGAATTGGTTTTTTTAGATATTTCGATAATGAAGAGAAAGCGATTAGCAGAGGTATGATCTTGATTTCTCTTTTAGTAAAATTTGATTGTGTGTGCGCCCATGCCTGTGTGCGTGTGTGTGTGTGTGTGTGTGTGTGTGTGTGTGTGTGTGTGTGTGTGTGTGTGTGTGTGTGTGTGTGTGTGTGTGTGTGTGTGTGTCATTTATAATCATGTCAACATGGAGCAGTGTCTTTTTTCTCCTGGTACAATTTTGCATGTCATTTGCGCTTATTGAATCTTTTATTTTATTGGTAGATTGATGAAAGAAGGAGAAGAATGACGGAGGAAAAAATTGAAAAGAAGAGAATCCAAGCAATGAAAGAAAATGATAACAAAAGAAGGAAGCTGTGGATATTGATAGCTAGGAAGGAAATACCAAAAGTAAGTAAGCAGATCTGTTTTCGTCAGTTAGAAGAAAGCACATTTTTTTCCCCGCCTATAAGATGGTACATTTTTTCAGCAAAAGCAGCTTTAGGGGTCTAGTGCAAATGAAAAGGGGTGGGATCCATTGCCATTTGGCTGATTCCCATATTAGGCCTCGCTGCCCGATTTATTTTTATTTTTTGATACCAGGTGATTGTTTATTTATTTTTGGGCATCCAATCTGTGGCTAAGTGTCTGCCTAGATCTAGTGACCTTTAGCAAAGATCTGTCTTGCAGTTACCACTATTCAAAATGTCATCAATCAAACTTATTTCTAAACGTGACTTTGGCTTGCTTAGCTTGAAGTTCTTGCCCATAGGCCTAAGGTTTGGTAGCAAAATCCTGTGTAGATGTAAACTTTATTGCAAGAGTTTGCCAAGTTCTTTAACCCTTGGTTTCAGAAAAGCAAATATTTTAATAACCAGGGAAACCACTAAGACATTCCCCAATGAACACAACTCTAGGTTTGCCATTACTTTGTGATGCTAGAATATATCCCTGAGTATACTCATATCAATTAGTAGTAATTTATATTCCTAGTACAATAAATCTTTGCCATTTTGCATATCTCCCTCATTCATTGCAGGTTTGCAAGCAAAGAAACACTAGTAGAATGAACATACAGTCATCTTTGAAGAAGGTAGAGTCACTTAAGTTCTATGATCAACATTTTGTTTGTGTATTTTTTGTCAGAAGAGATGTTTCATCTTGCGCTATTAATCGTACAAACACTTAAGATTTCTGAGCAATGGTGGGGAAAATGCCTCTGGCGGCTCTAGAGGCAAAGGGTTTTATGCAAAAGTTATTATTTATGAAATTGTTTGATTTGGATTCTTTCAGACATGAAAATTGCATTTGTTTATTTGATAACTGTTGTTGATTATTATTATATTTTAGATTGTGCAAAATTGTCAAAAGGAAATTAAGAGAAGTGCTGTGAAATCGCAGAAGGCTTCCCGAGACTTTGCGCCAAGGGCAAAAAGGATGGTCAGAGAGGTGATAAATGCTTTTTTGTCCTTCATGGACATGCAAAGTATCATTTGTGTGCTGTGCATCAGTACTAAGGGAAATGTACTTTTAGACTGCCATGTATAGTTTAATAAGAGTGACTCACCCATTTCTGTAACTGTTGGCTACATTGGCAATTAATATTGTTCAGATTTTTTGTGCCCTTTTTTCTTAGATGCTTGTGTACTGGAAAAGGTTTGATAAGGTCGAGAAGGAGCACAGAAAGAAGGCTGAAAAAGAGGCATTGGAGCAAAGGAAACAAGATGAAGAAATGAGAGAGGTATCCACTTATTTTTGTTGCTGTTTTTATCTACTGACGAATCCTGGGTGGTAAGTGAAGTTAAATGGCGAGTAGGTTTTCTTGAACTTTACGTAGACACAAAAGTAGTGGAAATTGGAATGAATTCGTCAGCAGGCACTGTATGTGTGACTTAAGCCTTTAGGATTGCCTTGCTGGGTAGAAATTTCCATTGTTTGAATATGCATGTAGTTTGGATCTAGTGCAATAGTGATTTGATGTTCTCAGGTTCATAGTTTGTTTATTCGCATATCAAAGGTACACTTTGGTAGCTGATTTGTTTTCATTAATTCTTATGTCTTGTCGATCTCTTCCATGTTCGTGCATGCTCTTCAATCTAGAATCTTACTGCTATTACATCTGTGGGTGGTGCTGTTTGTCTTCCTCTAGATTTCTTGCCGTCCCTCTGTGTGCCGGAATCCATATTATCAGCTAGTTTGCTGGTTTCTGTGTAACTGCGAATACTGTATCCTATACTCAACTCTCTGTCCATAATAGTTGCGCTCCAAAATCAACTCCCTCTGTCTTCTTGACAAAGTCCAGTCCAAAGCCATTGTCTCATCAACAATCCTAACCTCATCGAATCGCTCCAGAATTCATCTCTAGCACATGCAATTTATGGAGCGTCTTGCCTTCTTGCTTTCCTGAATCTTACAACTTACCATCTTCAAATCTATGATGAATAGACTTGATCTGATACCTCTCCCCTGCTAGCCTTTCGCTTTCTTCTTTCTTCCTTTGTTGGGGCTTTGCATAGACCACCACGGCCTTTGCTCAACACAACTCACTAAAAAAGCCTCATCTCGCTATGGCTTTCGGAAGTGTATTGTTTTTGGATGACATTTGAATGAACTAGTTTGAAACGAGAGTGAATATTTCTATGTATTCCTTGCCGACCTAACCTTATGTTGAATCACCAAGCACCTCATCCTTGAAATTTTTTGTCTATCTTCGTAGATGCGGCGACAGCAGCGAAAGTTGAATTTCCTCATTACCCAAACCGAACTTTACGCTCATTTTATGAGTAGAAAAATGCGAGGGAAAGGTTGGTTGATTTTGTTCAGGAAGGTTACATTTTTCACTGCCGGCATTTTAATAAATTGCGAGCGATAGGAGGTCAGTTTTGCGGTCAAATCTGGGATCACAGACTGCAAGCAATTGCACTTCAAGATAATTACCTTTTTACCTGCTCAGCATCAACCTCATTTACATTGGTATCGCTTGAAGCAGGGAATGGCTTTGCAATATCATTAACGATTGAGAATTATGTAAAGCGTAATGCATCACTCCATGCACCCCATCTTCACTCCATTCCTCCTGTTGTATCGCCAACCAACTGTCTTTGTACTGTAATAGGCGGAAAGGAGACAAGGACGACGGAGAGATGCCAAGTGGCTGAGTCTTGAATCCATATTAAAAGGAATATTCATATCAGGGTTGCATAGTCAGCAGGCATTTGTGGATTCTTCATGGTAATTTTGGTGCTAACGAAACAAAATCCGGCTAGCTTTGGGATTTGAGCTGCCACTTGTGCTGGTTGTCACTTTTTCAGTCACCGATTTATCAATACGGAAAGGCATAATGGTGGAGCGGAAGATCATTGACTGCCACATCCGTAGACAGCGTTGCTTTTTGCTAGGTTACCATTTAGAGCAAAAAATAAACTGATTTGTCTTGGGAAGTTTCTCCAGTATCAGAGCCAAGCTTGAGTTGAGGCAAGAAAAAGTAGATTTTGCGTAGTAAATTACACTGGCCACCTAGCGAACGTGATGACTGACTCCTGGACGGCTGACCAAGGCGATGACTTCTCCTGCCGCAGAACTAGTTGTTAGTTGTATTACTGAGACGAACGTTTCCGGCTATAACGCTACAAAATCCAGAATGCCCCGCCCAAATTGGTGGGATTTGAAATATTTATCTTATTCACCGTACTGTGCCATATACTATTTTGTTGGATTGAAGTTCGCTTTATCTTTGTAGCTGGCATGCAGGAAGTTACTCAAGATGATATACTGAAGAAATTAGATGAGACGCCACTTCCATCTAGCATTAAGAGTGTTCATGGTGGCGTCCTTGTCAGCACCGAGGACATTGATGATTACGGCAAGACAAATCTTCATTTTTGCTCAATACAGCTTTACTTGAATCGTTTATGTTAGTGCATTAACTTAGCTCCTTCCACATTGTACTGGTTAAAATTGTACGATGTTGCTCCCTCTTGTCATTTTGTTAAGGTATTTAGTGTCAGAGCTTTTGATAAACAGGGATTCAGCGCCAGTCATCTCCTCTTGTTAACACTGCAATTTTCATAAACTGAAGTCAGTAGGTACCTGACCACACATCAGTCCTGAACAAGACGAGGCAACGCCACTCCACTAGGGTATCTTAGCTGTGCCACGGTGAAGAAAACAGGAGGAATTGTGAAGAAGACAAAGAAAATCATTTCATGAAGTCCATACCCTTGAACAAATTGAAAGGACTGTCTTATTTCTGCTGTCCTTAATACTGAGTGTACTTCATTGATTAGCTTGGTCTGAAAAATTACATGTCCCAGTCTTCATATGCCATCCTCATGTTGTTTTTTCCCTGTTTCATTGAATCGGAAAATTTTAGTTTGCTGTTCATTGCAATCGTATAAACTTTGTTCATATCGTTTTCAATTAAACAGATCCGGAAGCAATGAAAGCGCAAGCACTGATCAATGCTCAAAATGCAGTGATGCTACAAGAAGAGAAGGTATTACCTGTTAAGAATTATTTGTATTTGCGTCATTTCCATATTTGTGTGTGCAGTTTTCATGACTCACTATCTATGCATTGAGTTGCTGACTGAATCATTGCACAAGTCTGTACCGAATTTGTAAATGGTCTAGGTACACCCTCATGCTATTTACTTGGATCTCACTTTTTCTACCGCTTCACACAAATGGTCACGAAAAATTAAAACAAGCTTGCCTAACTTAGTGCCCAGTCCTAAATTGTAACGGTAACAAAATTAAACACATTTTGCGTACTAGTGCAACAGAACGAAGTTTAACTTATTCGGTTTAAATCATTCTCCTCCACCATCTTCCAATGCTATGTCATGATTTTTTGTGAACCTTTATTAGTTATTCGTCGCCCACATTTTGTCGAGGTCAATTTTCAGTAGTCCGCATGCCTTCTTTGAATCATTTCATCAATCTCATATGCGAATTAGGCGATCCGTGATTATTAAACGCAAGCAGGCTTCAGGAAGATCGGAGCACCACAGAGCAAATTACCAACCTAAAACGGATGTATAAGAAGACCCGAAATCGTCAAAGAATCTCTGCCACAACTCCATCGACTGCAAGAAGGCTTTTGATCGCGTGTGACATGATGCCCTGTGGAAACGCAATATTGGAAAGCACATGACAAAACTCTTAGAGAGCCTGTACAAAGATGCAAAGACCAAGGTGTTAGAAATGCTGCGACTGGTTCGCTGCAACGGTAGGAGTTAGACAAGGTTGTATCCTGTCACCTACAGTATTCAACATATTCCTGGAGAGGATAATGATTGAGTCAGAAGAAGAGTTGGAAGGTGTTGGAATCAGCTGTGGAGGAATGAACGTCAACAACTTGAGGTTTGCGGATGATATCCACCTGATTGGCAAGAATGAGGAGGAGGCCCAAGAGCTGACCAGCAAATTGAACAGCGCATCAAAGAGGTATTTGATGGAGGTAAGCAAGGAGAAGAGTAAGATCATGGTGACTGGGGATGAAATTGTAAGACTGGAGATTGAGATTGATGGAAAGAAGCTTGAGCAGGTGAAAAGGTTCAATTATTAGGTTCAACGATCGCAGAAAACGGAACTCCAGAGGAAGAAATTCGAATCAGGATAGGAGTTGCAACCAGCGCAATGACAAGACTCGGTGCAGTTTGGAGCCTTAATGGAGTCAGCTTGAAGAGCAGGTTCAGGATCACAAAGGCAGTAGCGTGGGCAACTACTATACGGATGTGAGAGCTGGACGGTTAGTCAAAAGAGCATGAACAAGTTGAAAGCGTTTGAGATGAAATGTCACCGCAGATTGTTTAACATCACTTTATATGTGTGACTGGATAATATGTGATGGTGAGAGTCACAGAACTGATGGGAGGGAGACCAGAGTCGGTGGAAGAGATCGTGACGCGGCGGAAACTAAAGTAGTTTGGACACCAGATTAGGAAGGAAGCGAAGGCAAAGGTGATGATTGAAGGAATGATTGAGGGACAAAGAAGGAGAGGAAGACCACCAAGGTAATGGGAAGACGACTTGAAGGAATGGAGTGGAGGCTGGACGATGGAAAGGATGATAAGAACAGCAAAGGAGAGGGAAGAGTGGAAGATGGATGTGCAGGATTGGTTGCGCCCACGGCCTTGGCGGCTATGGCTTGTTAAGCAAAGCCCTGTTCCCATGCAGTTTGACAACGCTGTGGTTCACCAAACTTGCATATATTAATTGACTTTATTCAACATGACTGAGGCTTTGTGTTGATAGATACTGTTTCATTCTTTGTTTTTCCTGTTTGTTTAGACTAATTTGTTTGGAACCATTGCAAGGAAGTCAGAACTTTCTCAAGAAAATTGTAAGTGTTATTGTTGCTGTAAATTTGCCTTTCTCTGTGTTCTTTAAGTTTGAATGGCCTTCTTGGTCCTTTTAAGTTGCGCAGAAATTGCTTTAAATGAATTTTTGCCTCATACTCATTGATCGGAAATGCTGCTGCAGAATGCTCCTATTAAAGCATGTGAAAAGGTAACGTCTAAACCTGCCTTATTTGATAAGTAGATGCGTGCAGAGAGTAGACAGTTGCAGCCTTGCAGCCGATATTTTTCGTCTGAAACTCATCAGAATTTTAATCGCTAGAATCGACGATCGAATGATCTTTACGATTTCAGCAGCATGTTTCAGTGTAAATTCCATCCTGTTGGAATACCAAACTTGATTTGTTAAAAAGTCAAGTTTGGTCCCTTTGTCAATATGAGTGCCAAGAAGTACCTTGTTAAAAAACAGTATCCTGAGTAAGGGCATTGTGAGTGTTAGGGTTGTCCCGTCCCTTGCCCCATTTTACCCGTAGCTGTTTGCCAGGCGGTCCCTATTTACTGTTTGGTTAGCAAATAAAAGAATTTAGATACGCGAACGGACTCGGCTTGAAGCTGGATCCTTGGGCTAATTACCCATGCGCTCTAGCAAAATTGCAAACTACTTCTATACTTGACTGCTTATGTTTGAATTAACAAATCGATGCTCCACAGATATGAAAGATGCACGAACGTATTTCTTTTTACTTTGCTTGCTTTTTCAAGCTTAAGTCTAACCACCAAAAGTCACCGGTTGCCCGATAACTGACGTAATCATATGACTTATTTCTTTCAGTCGATGAAGGCTTTAGTCTTGCTAATCCGACAATGGGTGTTAAAGAAGTTCCGCAGCCCAAACTGTTTCGTGGTAAATTAAAGACTTACCAACTGAAAGGAATGAACTGGCTAGCAAATCTCTATGAGCAGGTACAAAGGGTTTTCTGGTATTCAGCTATGAGATCACCATCCAATGTACAGAACTGAACGTTGTGTTGATATCAAACCCTCAGGCTACATTGTATTGACCTCATCCCGCATAAATGGAGACGGCCAGCAGCAAAATTCTTCGCAGAGCTTTACGCTCATAATTTGTCATTTCTTGCTTGTTTCTTTCTTATTTCTTATCGTTTATTGTTATTTTTCACTATTTTCATTATTATGAAATATGAATTCATGTCTGGGAATCGAGTTTTAGTCGGACTGTGACGAGCAGTAGATTTCACGCAGTGCAGTTATACCCAGACATTTTTGATGAAGATGCTGAGGTATTCCCTCCTTTCGATTTTAGTAATGAAGTACAGGACATGTAGTTTGACTTGAATGGCATGTGACGTTTTCTGTTTCAGGGGATAAATGGAATTCTGGCAGATGAAATGGGTCTTGGTAAAACGGTGCAAAGTATTGCATTTTTGTCATACCTCGCTGAGGTATGATACTTTGGAACCTTTCATTCTACTTTTTTCTGATGCAATAGTTTTTGTCTTCAGTTCGAAGGCTCGTCATAGGGGCCACGGGCTCGAAGCCTGCGCATTTCTCAACAAATATAGTCAGTGAGGAAGGCAGTGGGGAACCACCTCATATGAATCCACTTTCTCGTAAGAACTCACAAAAAAGCTCGGCGCCATTTCCTTGTTTTTTTTCCGCTATCCGCAAAACAGGCCTTTCTCCTAACGACGAAGAATAGATGTGGACCGTCATGCATCCTGGAAGTTTAATTATTTCAGTCATTTAAGGCGTAAAGTTAGCTGATGTTTTGTTTATTCTAAGCCTCTACAAAAACAGGAAAACTGCAAAGAGGGCCTCTAAAGATGACTTTTTAGAATCTTTGTACCCAATGACAGTCGATATATTCAACAGTTTCCTGATTTACACCTTGCTTTTCTGCGCTGCTGTGTCTATGTATTTATTTCTTTCATTTTTCAGTCCGATGATATTTGGGGACCTTTCCTTGTTGTTGCTCCTGCATCAACACTTCATAATTGGCAACAGGAAGTCTCAAGATTTGTCCCGGAATTCAAGGTACTGAGATTTTTTTTAGGCTGTAGATTTATTTTAGAAAACGATTCAGTCAGGTTATTTCTAAAAACCTTTGAAATTTATTTATCTGTCAATGCTCTTTTACATTGTTCAGTCATTTTAACAAGCAGTGAGCCAGTGAAGCAAGAATTGGTCAGCACGTCATTTAATTAATTAACCAACCAAATCAATCAATTGCCTATCAACTAATCATATTGTTCTCGAAGGTATTGCCGTACTGGGGAAATCCAAGTGACCGGAAAAGCTTGCGGAAGTTTTGGAATCAGAATCAAGCCTTGATTAACACTAAGGAGAACGCCCCATTTCATGTTTTGATCACGAGTTACCAGCTGGTAAGTGAAAGTTGTTATGAAATCTCACCGGAGCAGTGCAAACTGATGCATTGAGCTGTCCGTTGAAGTACAGAAGTCTTGCGTCATAGCATTGGCATATGATTTGCTGGAAGAGATGCGTAACCTCAGTTTTACAAATTACACTAATTGTTGTTAAAAGGTCGTCCAAGATGTGAGGTATTTTCAGAGAATCAAATGGCAATATCTGGTTCTGGATGAAGCACAAGCCATCAAGAGTAGCTCCAGGTTAGTCTCCTTATCAACTTCATTCCCGTCCTAGTTGGACACAATGGTGACATCCAGGCAAAGGAGAATAAAGCCAAGACACTGAAAGATGTTACCACCTTTTCATTAGCTAGTCTGTGTTCCAAAATCCATGAGCATGAAGAATCTTTTTATCAATCTTTCAAGTAAGGGTGAGTTGCTCCATTCAGTTTAGTATCTCTTGTGCACGTAAGCGTGCATTGCTTTCCGCACAGGTGCTAGCAAATGATTGAAATAAGATAGTACCATATATTGTTCTTTTAGTTAGTAAGGATCCAGGACAAAGCTTTACTAATGTTAGCAGAGTGAGGGAGAAGTTGCGAGGTGTGGTGTTGCGTCGAGAGAACGACCTAGGATCTAATTAATTAGCGTGTTGATTTGAAGCCAATTCAAAAAACAAAAGAATGGGGAAATGGCGCGGAACTCCATTTTGAGCTTGATTGTTGTCGTTCTTACATGTTGACATCTAATTACTATCACTCTTTGCTGATGTTTTTACTTATCTTTTAAGCGTGCGGTGGAAGATTCTTCTTGGCTTTAACTGCAGGAACCGACTACTGCTCACTGGAACACCCATTCAAAATACAATGGCCGAGGTTTGTTCTTTTGCAGGTTTATTGTCATCCAGAGCATTTTTGAGTGTTTTTCATGGAAGGTAGCAAATAATCCTCGCCTGTAATGAAATTAGTCCCAAGGGGATAATGAGATACCTGGTACCCTGGAAAGTCAAATCGGGCGTATCTTTCTTTTTTTATTGTACCTGCTACTTGCTACCTATATTTGGTATGAATTTTTTTTTTATCAAGTCGCACATGATCGCTTGTTTTTGCCTTGACCCTTACACACTGACTAGCTTTCTTTGTTCTTACTGTGTTTTATACATTCATTCTGTCCAGCTCTGGGCCTTGTTACATTTTATCATGCCAACTCTTTTTGATGACCATGAAGAATTCAATGAGTGGTTTTCAAAAGATATTGAGAGCCACGCTGAAAATAGATCCAGCATTGATAAAAGTAAGTGTGATACACTAGATGTCCACCTTTTTAAAATCTTGCAAGGTAACGTTTGGTGTGAAAATGTTAAGTCGCTTGACCTAACGCTCAAGTGACTATGGTTCAAGCCCATAAAAGTCTCACTAAAGCCTAGTGCATATGGTCATTTGTTTCAGATGAGCGCTTTGTTCATATGATAAGAAATTGTTTTCATTTAATCAATCCTTTTATTTTCAGACCAGTTGTCAAGGCTTCACATGATACTTAAGCCATTTATGTTGAGGAGAATAAAGAAAGATGTAGAAAATGAATTATCTGATAAGGTGAAAAGCAATGACCCATCACATTGATTCTCTTGAATCATTTGTACAATTTCGTCAACGATGAATGCTTGCTTCTCTATTTCCTGAGCAAGTATGCAAAGCATATGAAGTGTGTCAAAGCATTCCACCGAACGCCTTTTTTCGTTCTTTGCTTTTCCTTTCATAACTTTGCTGCCTATCATTTTTTTTCTCGTCGTTTTTATTATCGTAGTAGTACTCGACTTTCTTTATTGGCATTTTTTGCATTTTAGATCAATCCTTTGAACTTTTCTGGCCATAATTCAAGCGTTTGTTACGGCACTTCGATTTACCTGAGAAGCATCTTACATTGAATGATGTTTTTGAGTTTTTTTGTAGATTGAAATCAAAATTGAATGCGATATGTCACCACGCCAAAGGTTATTGTACCAAGCTGTCAAGAACAAAATTTCCATTGAAGATCTAGTTTCTCAATCTGTCTCAGCGTCTTCAATGAATCAATGCGTGAATACATTAATGAATCTTGTCATGCAGTTTCGAAAGGTAAGTGCTCATCAAGTAAGTACTTGCCAACAATGATGACGATATGCAAATTGACATCAGTTTTGTTTCTCCGGTGAATCTGAACCTATTACTTTAATCCTGTAAGTGCTCTGCTTAGAATTGCACTGAGGTACAATCTACGTCTTAGTAAATGATCCCATGCAGTGAAGTTGGCAATAAGTGCGAATAGCCAAAGGATGCCGCTTTGAATAGACATCCTTATCGAACAGGCAACCATTGGATGAGGCGTTGCACATTTAGATAAGTGCATCGTGAATTAATCGATACTTTGTTTTGGCCTTGCTTAATGGGATGCAGCATTTAGTGACTTGTTACTGGATTGGTGCACCTTTCTGTCTTCTTTGCATTGTAGTTTACTTGCTTTGGTTTTAGGTTTGCAATCACCCAGAGATATTTGAAAGACGAGACATCAGGTCTCCGTTGTATATCCGACTGCAGCAGTTCAAGTTGCCCAAACTTTTATATCATAGCGGTAATTACCCATTTGAAATCGCTTTTCGCTTTTCGTTTTTCTGTCTACCATGTTTAGCTTTACGCAACGAGAAGGCTTGTCGGTGAAGGCCCCGTCTAATCGGCTGTGTGACAGCAGTTCTAGTCCTTTTTAGAGAAGAATAGGTTTCATAGCAAGCAGTCTCTTCCTTCTTCTAGCTGTTATGATTGAATGGTAAGTACGTTGGAAATGGGCTTGATTACAGGGCATAGGGACATTGGGTCAAGCACAACCGGAAACTGGGCTTTCTCGTAAAGCAGGGGTCTCAAACTCATTTTACCTGGGCCACTGGAGGCAAAATCTGGGTGTGGCTGGGCCGTGTCAGGTTTCCGCAAGAAAAGCTTTGAAAAAAATTACAACCTTCTCAAGTCTCTTAATTTTTATTGTTCAACACAAATAAGATGAAAAAATAAATAAACAAATGAAGAATTAACAAAAAATATCAATCAATCAGTAATGAATAAATAAAGTGATAATGATAATGAGAAGAATAATAATTATTAGATTTCTCGACTCAGCGACTATATGGTTTATTTAGTCTTCAATATCTGCTGTATTCAGCTTCAAATGCCTGCTTCAACAGTTCTTTAACCTTTAACCTTCTTCTGAACACGAATTATCCTGAACATGAGTGGAACATTGAATGACATGGAGTGTTCTTCTGAACTTGGCTTCTCTGGTCTACTCCTTGCTGCTAGAGACCTGACAGCGCTTCCTCTCGCATAGCCAAGTCACATTTGGTTGGAGGGAGGAAGCATTTGAGACCCTCAGTATGGCTTAATGATGATCATCAGTAAGTCTGTACCTGTACTTGGACTCATTGAAGTTCAAGGTGGAAAAGAGCTTTTCACACAAGTATGTGCTCCCAAAAAGCCACATGGTTTGCTTGAGCATTCGGGAAAGCTCAGGGAAGCATGGGATAAATTTTGTCAAAAATTTCCCTAGCTTGTCTGCCTTTTCACTCACCTCTCTCAGCTTCGCTTGGAGTTCAGAGTTGCACTGCAGGTCAATAGGCTGAATTGAGTTCCTTACTTATCTGGTCCTTACTGACGTACGGCTGCGAGTCATAGACGATAAACAAAACAATGCAGAAGCTTCTAGAAGCTGCTGAAATGTGGTTCTATTGAAGAATCCTGAGGATATCGTGGACCGAGCGAATGACCAATGAAGAAGTGTTACGAAAAATGGGAACAGAGAGACTCTTGCTAGACATCAACAGGGAGAGACAATGGAGATTTGTTGGTCATTTGCTAAGAGAAGATAGTGGAATGGAGCGCCACGTAATTGTGACTGAGCTGGATGGAAAGAGCGCGAAAGGAAGACCAAGGATGAAGATGCTTGACTGGACGAAGCGGAGACTCCATGTGCGGAGAGAGGATGATATGATGGACGTCGCACGAGATAGACAGCGATGGAAGAGGACATTTCATGATTCATCTACGGCATGAATATGCCATGATACTCGAAGAAGAACTTGTCTTTTATCCCGCCGTAGACGCATCACTGATTTATTTTGTCAGAGGGAGAGAGACCTCATTATGTATATATATATATATATATATATATTTATATAGATGTAAGTGTATATATGTAAGTGTATATATGTAAGTGTATGTATGCCTCACAAGGCGAAACGTCTGAAGTAATCTATTAATAAATTTGCCTTAAAAAGTAGCCTATTTTATATTCACATTTCATCTGAGGCATGGCCACACACAAATGCTCAATATATATATATATATATATATATATATATATATATATATATATATATATATATATATATATATATATATATATATATATATATATATATATAAAATAGGCTACTACTACTGTTCTATACATATACGTGTGTGTGTGTGTGTTTATGTATGTTTATGTATAGATTTAGAAATATATTTATACTCATATCTACATACATTTATGTAACTGCATCCCTTTCCCAGTGGTAGAATGCTCGCTTTGTACGCTGTAGGTCGGGGTTCGATACCCGGCCGAGTCATACCATGGACTTGAAAAAGTTTGGTACATGCTATTTCCCTGCTTTGCATTCAATACTTCGGGAAAGAGCATGGGGTTACTAGAATGCCAGCCCCAACTATAGCATTCACTGTGCTTGCACAGCAGTGTGGCCCAAAGGCTAATGAAACGGAGATGGGCGCGGCCCTATTCACCAACAATGGTGAGGGAAGTAACTTTCACTTTGCCTTTTGGTACATTTATAATATGCCATTGGGCAGCAGCCTGAAAAAACTTTTTTTGAAATGGTGTGAACGCAGCGCGCTGAAATGAATGTCTGCGTGTGCCCATTAGAAACGAGGCAGCCAGCTGGGCACGGAAGAGACACTCCATGGCAATGCTGCTGTAACTTCAATTCATTGAGAATTCTTTCTCTGCTTGCATCAAGCCTGGTCGATTCCCGGCCCGAGAGCCATGTAACCCACCGTATTTGGCAGGTTCGTTCAGCTCCGCATAGAACACTGCAAAGCGCCATACATATCAAAGTTGAGGGCTGCACTGATATTAAAATTTCATATTAAAGCGGGGGCCACAAACTATCGTCCCGCGGGCCGCCGCCAGTCCGAGACCTCTGTCTTAAAGGCAAAGGGTCTTTTGGTTTCTTTAATGCCAAGAGTAGGAAGCATGAAATTTGGTTACACAAGAGAAGGACCAGAACATAGCTTGATGAAATAGCTGAGTCTTCTTAAGTGTCCTAAGCTTGATAAAAATTGAATTCGACGCCTTTGTTTACGCATGCGCTTTTTTGTTCAGTCGAAAGCAAAATGCTTCTGTTCGCCGCACACGGAAGCAAAGTCCCACGAGCGACCAAAATTATCAAATATGTTTGATTTGAGGAAATTATCCCACGAATGACTGAATGCTCTCAGATTAGCCGCCGCACACGGAAGTATTTTGCTTAAAGCAAAGTTTCATTCGCCGCATTTTGCTCAGCAAAATGCTCTAGTGTGCGCCTGGCTGTAGATGCTTTGTAGAAGACTTGAGGACAACGAATTATTGACTTTGCATAATAATGGGACATGTCTACGATTGCTATTGGCTCTGCCTATTTAACGTTCAATTTTCTTAGATAATGTAAAGAAATGTAGAGCACAGCTATTTATATCTTTCTTTTGAAGATGCAAATTCGCAACGATTGGTGAGGAGAGTGCTACGCTCAATGAAAGCAGATGATACTCACCGATCTTTACTGATTATTTGTATTTCTTCAATATTTAATGGTCATTTCGACTGTCAGCTGTATCATGTCTCAATTTCCTTCTTGTTTCAAAGGATTTATCGATCGAATGGATTTGTCGAATCATAAGTGAGTATTTGCATTCATAATCACTTTTTTCATGATGACAAAAATGTGATGTTGATGGTAGCAAAAGTACACCACAGTATACCCTATCTTGACTGCAGCAAAATGTGCAGGGTCATCTTTTTCTTCGTATCTATCATGGCCCTTTCGGTAATTACGACCCTGGTATTTTAAAGCAAGTATATATATTTAATCTTACCAAAACACCATACCCAGAGTTGTTGAAAAAAGAACAGTCCATGTTGTTTGTCGGGCTGTTTAAACATGTGAATAGTTTGTCCATACATGAAACGAATCAATTGTATCAGTCGCTCACCTCCACTCGTTTCCATCCGCGCCTAGGTATAGCTTGATTGTATGGTCTCGTTTCGGCCACTAGCCGATGTTTTGCACTCTGAGACGGAAAGATTTTTAGTGCGATGAGATTGTGTTTCTGCTTTCCTGTGAAATAACATTCGAAACGGCAGCGACCTTCAAGGTCATAAAGACACTATCATTGATTCAATGAATATGTCTTGGTTGAAACAAACTTGATAGTAATTCGATAAAAGCACCTTGAAACAGACTTCCTCACTAGTAGCGGCTAATTTATTGTTGTAAATATTATACTTATAGTTTTGTTAATTCCAATCAATAATATTCCAGACTTCTCCATGTCAACATGAACATTTGGGCTGCTGATTATATACATGCCTCGTTGGCTCAAAGTAACGGTATGTTTTTAGGACAAAAAATCTTCTACATGTGCATTGTGTGCCCAAAATTGGAATAGATCTTAGATAGAGTCATTGTCCCTTTTCGGTATTTGTTTTGCGATCTTTCTACGAAGTCTGCTAAACAATACTGCTAAACAGTAGTTTCAATCAAGAGTTCCAGATTGCCGACGCTTCTCAGAAGTTGACAATGTTTTAATTCGAACGCTGCCTAGCTTAAGCGCGGCGTGAGTTGAATGTTGCGTTGGCAACGCCCAACTAATAAAACTGAAGAAACACCATTCAAAATCTAAGCATTGCAGATGATATTCACAGCAAAATTTTAACGTAGTAACTGTCATGCGGAAACTCGGGCTTTTTTTTTCATCATTTCAGGCATTGTTTAAGCGCTTATGATTGAATGATTATTTTCAGATGGTTCCTGCTCTAGTTGTTTTTCTGCTACAAGATTCATGAACCTGAGCCCTTCAGAAGTTCAACTGATGTTTAAAAGTGCTATCTTTAGGTAATGTCAGCTATATGTACTCTAGGATCATCATGTTAACAACATCTGTATTGGTTTTCCCTAGCATGGTTGTCATTCCTTAGCAAAACTAAATCATATGTAGAAAATTTTACCAGGGTATTATTAGTTTCGTCAAAAGGTATTCGGGGTTTTCTCAATTGTTGAACACAGTTGTTTTGATTTGTCTTCCAAAACAAACTTAAGCATTGCGCGATGTTTCTTGTCGGTTTTGCTCTTCTTTTTTCATAAAGCAACTGATTTTGATGTTGCTTTTGTCGACCAAGGTATTTAAGATCAGCAATAACGTTTGAATCATAGATGTATGGCTGTCATTTGTTCGATGGACGATGCAGTAAGATATCACCATCGGAAATTATGGCACGAAAACAGCGAAAGCCCACGGTGAATTTATAAAGTTTTTGAATCTTATATCTTCTCTGCAGGAATATGCCAATGTGGTCCGTAATGAATTTATGATGATCGTTAAATCACCCTTCAAAATCACCACCAAGTCCCCAACAACATAATTATTATTTGGTCGCATATCAACAATCTTTTGTCTTTTCAATAATCATCTTCATCGTCCTTTGATTTTTTAGACGATATACTTTTCAAACATCAAATTTTCTTGTATGTTTTAAGCTGTCTATAAATGCCTTTTTGGTTGCAGATCATGTAATATTGGCTGTAGAGGCCTTATTCTCTGGCCCGATAGAGCTACAAGCATGCCGTCAAGGAGACAAGGAGCTTTGTTCCAGCAACTCATTTTCACCTCCTTCACTTCATTGTTTGCTGCGCACCTCACGCATATAGTATCACGAATCCCCGAGCTGATAGAACGAAGACGTGCTCAATTACATGAATTACGAATGGCAAAAAGGGCAATTAGATCGCCACCGACATCTCCTAGAAAATCGCCAAAGAAATTATTTCACAAATCAAACGAACATTTCATGCACGAAGAAGCACTTTCTCTCCAAAGGTATTTGCTTTGATAATGGAATATATTTTTAAATCGGCAGTGGGCAGATGTTCTCTTGTGATTACATTTTTATGCCATATGCTGGTATAGTGTATTAAAATTCAAGGTTTAGTGACTTGAACGATCTAACGAACGAATCTGAACAAACCTTCTGATACGATACCTATGACTTGATGAAATTCTTAGGAATGTCATGAAAGTCTAGGAGCTCAAGTATCAGATTAGTTCTCTGTGTTGGAATCAGAGAGATCCACAATCTTGCATTCAATCAACAACACAGGAAAGTTCACATTAGTTGTTTCGTCGTCAGTGCACCAGTAGTAACTCAGGTGTTAATCTGAATAATTTCTCTATATCAATAAGACTAAAATGAAATAGAGAATATGTTTTGTCATCAATAGCTTCCTCGGGCTGTATTTGACCAGCAATACCCTCCTATGTGAGAATTGAGGGGAAGCAATTTCATCCTTCCTAGATGACTGAATTTTATAATTGTTGTTCTTGCAGGTTGTCCATTGATACAATAGAGCCAGAAAAAAGAGATACCGTGCCGACATCCTACCCATCATTTCTTCTGACATATGAGGAGTCTGTAAGTGTACAAATATACCCGTTACTCGGTATTTTCATCTCTAGCAAATCATATGTGCATGTAAGCATATCTTCGAGTACATTTAGCACCATAATCCATCCGCATAGGATGACCCCCTAATCTGTAGCTTTTGCGAGGCAGGTCTTGCATAAACTCAATGAAACCACCATACCGACAACACAGTATTTATATGCTCTACTTGAAAAATGATGATCAAATTGGGGAAAGATTGCCACGCTGAAGAGTGCTGATATTTTGTAAGCTTTAAAACATAATTGATCTGTTAAATGGATTTCTCTCCTTAGGTTGTATGTGACACACATCAGTACTTCATATGCGATAGAATGGCGGCATTTAAATCTCATGATCTACAATTTGGTACCAAAGAGCTTCAAAATGTGATCTCTTATGGAACTAAATGTATGACATTACTGGACTCAAGGCAGCGGCTGTTCTTTCCGCCTCCATTGATTGGTTTGCAGGCTGCAAAGCCTGTTGGTGGCTGGTCCCACGTTAAATGTCCAGGTTAGTGAAGGTTTGAGCAGACAGTGAATATTCACAGCAAAGTGTACGAGAACAAATTATCAGTTTCTTGCAGTTTTGTGCCAGGCTCTTTTTTGGATAGCAGTTTGGGAGTTACGATCCTTTTGCCAAAAACCCAAAGGAATCACGAAAGCAAACCTTAATGAAACTGTTTCAACGACCTAAACAATTTGAAAAGAATTGTAGATACTTCCATCACCTATTGCACTAGAGATTAAACAGCACTTTCCTTTGCAAGTCCCTTGATACTTTCAATTAACAACTATTATCAGTCTCATCGATGAACAAAATATGTTGGAAAAATACCTATGTATAATTAATAAATATACTTGGAAACAACTTAGCGGAAGAGTTCATGTGTCTTAATAGGCAAATCAATTAACTAAAGCCGTCCATCAAAAGCTAAATCTTTCTGTATAGTTCCTCCATATGTAATCTTACCTCAAATATAGGACTTAACTTTCCTGTTACAGTTTTAAAAAGGGAACTTCTGTTTCGTGCAAGTTTTTTAAATTGGGCCGCAAGCGCTTTGCCACGATTGTAGGAAATTTCTACTTATTCGCAGTAAACTCCTAAAAAGTATATTTTTCTTAAGATCGCAATGCACTGATATGTGATAGCGGAAAGTTGAAAGTTTTGGATGGTTTGCTGAAAAGACTCAAAGACGAAGGGCACAGGGTGCTGATCTACTCACAGATGACCAAGATGATTGATATTTTAGAGGTATTTTTTTCAATACTACTGCATTGGCCTCTGATAGGTTACTATGTACATGCCATCTGCCTACCAGCTCACTGACGTCTCAACAAGCCAATTCGCGAGTGGCACCTTCACCCTTCCCGTCATATCACCAGTCTCTGCCGCCTAGTGGTTAAGCATGCGGACTCACAACACAGGGGCTGTCAGTTCGATTCCTCCATGTGTCACTTTTGAAGCGCCATTGGTGAGGAAGGCAACGGGAAACAACCTCATGAATTCCACTTCCCTAGAAAAGAACTCAGAGCCCTGTCTCTGGTTTCTGCTACCCTCTAAATCGAGTGTGCAACGCAGTTCATCTTGGTTAAAAAGTTACGTCAAACATTTCTCTTGACAAAGAGTCAAACATCAGACTGGGCAAGGCGACGAACACATTTGGCCAACTCTAGGAAAGAGTCATCACGAGTAACTTGTTTCCATCTGAACAAAGATGGCAGTCTCTGCGTTGTATTTATACTACTCTAGGGCAGTTAATGCTGGACTACCTACGCGACATGAAAACATTGACGCCAAGATAGCAAAACTTATTCACAGTTTAAATGGTGTATCGTTTAGGGTGATGGTAGCAGGTGCAGTTGATTTGCAAATAAGATCTAAAATAGTTTTTCAGGCCTATTACTAGACCCAACTCATAATGACATCTAGTAAAGTGACTTATCACCTCTTGCAGATCTTCCTTATTGTGACCCATTGGAACCATAATGTCTGCAAAAATTAGCTCTCTGATGAGTACCTCTAATAATCTGGTCTTGGTTGCAAACGGTTTATGTGTGACCACCCTCCACTCCGGTTCGTCGGGGGGCTGCATGGAAACGCTGACATGACGGTCACAGAAAGCACTCAGCAAGAGAAGCGCATAAAAGATACCTAAGAGAGAGGGCGTTAGAAAACAGACTTGCTTTACACCACTCTTGGTATCCATGCTGAATTGTGCGAAAATTGAAATGTCAAAAATCGTCGATCAAGGCATGTAACTTTGTAGGACACCGGATTTGCTTATGCAGCGAGAACAGTCTACGTCTGCTGTGAACAGGCCAACAGCGTTAGTCAGAATCATGATAGCAATTGCAGCAGCCTGCTTTGTTCTCGGAAATTTCCTTGCAACTGTCTCGCAGCATGGATCATGTCAGTGATAGATCTTTCTACACTACTCACTGATAAACTTTTAACTTACAGATTTAAACTTATTCAGCTAGCTCCTGTAGCCATGTTAGCAACACTCTAGCGAAGCTTCTCCAACTGTGGAGAGGAAAGAGATGGCTCTATAGTCGAAAGCAAAAGGGAAGCGATGCTCTCCTTTTTCCCAGTACCATTGGGGCCCATCTTTGGCAAGTGATTGTAATCATGTAGCCTTCTGACTCGGGTTGTGCTCAACTTGTCGGTGGCAGTGGACCGATATTATAGAGCGTAGCGTATTTCAACCGACAGAGTGTTCGGCATGTTTCCAGGTCTGCTTGACGGATGGTGAGCTATTGCGTTTCTGGCAACGACGAGAACCAGGTATCAGGTATCTTCCCTGATCTAATCGTTGCGCTCGCATGCCCTTATAAGCGGTTGGCGAGGGACCAAAGGAGAAATGTTCCATTAGATACGAGTATTATTTAGAACTAATTTTTCTTTGTACTGTGAAGATATTCTAAGAACTCTACTCTTGAATCTCAGTGCCGATGATTATCAAAGATATTTCTTTGACAGATTTTCATGAACTTCAAAAAATATAAATATATGCGCCTGGATGGTTCGTCTAAAATTTCTGATCGTCGTGATATGGTTGCTGAGTTTCAAACCAAGTAAGTAATCTTTACTTATGTGCACCCAGGCAAAACTTAAACTGACCCACAGATTGATGCATGCACTTTGACCTCACTCCACCAAGATCAAATTTAGTTTCCCTGTGGACATGATGTCGACCGCTTAGCTGCTCACCCCATTTAGTTTTGTGTCGGTTTTTATTTTGCAAAAAGCCCACAAACTTGTCAAAAATGGTAGAGATAAAGCAACTCTAGAGTACAGACAATTGAAGGAACGTTTGATCAACTGGCCATCTCAGCGTTGTGAAAAGCGTACCTCTCTTTTTAGCAAGTATGAGCCACATAAACTACTAACGTCTTTCCCTCATAGTGCTTTAAATTGCCTGTCTAATGCTTACGTGACGTAACGACTTTTCATCAAGAGTTGTTTCATTTCAGATCGGACATTTTTGTATTTCTACTAAGCACGAGGGCTGGTGGCCTCGGTATCAATTTAACGGCTGCAGACACTGTGAGTTTCTCATTGATTATCGTATTTGTTCCTTTCCATTGCCTCGTTATGACCATGAGGTTTGAAGTCCATAAGAAGCTTATAGGTATGGTTTATGCCTGTTCATTTCTCGGTCTTGCTCCGTCTACTGTTTGATGTGTGCGCATTAATCGATGCTTAGATCAAGCTGATGTTTTGTCACTGCCTAATTCTGCTGTACATTTATTCAGGTTGTTTTCTATGACAGCGACTGGAACCCAACAGTTGATCAGCAGGTATTTCCCTTGCTTTGAATTCAAACAAGACATGTCTACCCCACTGTGCAATTTTATAAGGTTTCACTGCAAAGTATTGTGGTGAGCAATATGTATCTCTTTTCCTTGGCATTTAAACCATACATATCTGAGGGTAAAATTGATGCTATGGCAGAAAGATGCCTTACGCACAGGGCTTTCTATGTAAATCACACCGACTACATTTACATTCAGTGAGTTCGATCTAACCACCTCCTCATCACGCCATTTTGCATTTTTGCTGTGAAATTACCTCATATTTTCATGTTTGCCATTTTAAGAGTAGAACTTTTCCCTTCCTTTGTGCGTGACGTTTAGGCCATGGACAGGGCACATCGTTTAGGACAAACAAAACAAGTGACAGTTTATCGGTTGGTGACAAAAGGCTCTATTGAAGAGAGAATACTACAGCGAGCCAAAGAGAAAAGCGAAGTTTGTTGTAACTTGCATTTCATCCTTTAAGTGCCTGATTAGATGTGTGTTAACAATAATTCGCAATCTTTAGCAGAGCTAAGCACGTGGTTGAGATGATTTTTCATTGCGTGTGATGAACTGCCCGACCATTCCATGGTGCTATCATTCAAAATGATTACTTAGAATCGTTTCAGTAGAGGTGTATTTCCCAATTTCTGGAAACGAGCAAATGCTGTGCCTCTGGATGAAAAGTAAGGGAAAATATGAAAAAAGTATCGCCCTCTTTTCCGCTTACCAATTTCTGGGGAAATTCTGCAAGAAGCATATATTTGATTCCGTACATTCTCAATCGATATGGAACGCCAATCGATCTTGTTATGGGGCAGAAAACAGACCAACGTTTGGAATATCGAAACATTCAGGCCTCCAATTGGATCAGGCGTTTCTGCTGGTATTCCACAAATTTCAATGTTAGGTCTTCTTTCCTTCTTAATATCCATGAGTGACTCAACTGAAATTCTACGTTGGGTCACTCATGTATGACACATAATATGACAGGACAACATAAATCAATATCAGCATTAAAATCATAGGCCGTAAATTTTTTTTACTTTTGAAGGCTGCTAGGAAGCGATATTTTCCCAACTCGCTGGGAATAGTAGAAAGCTCCATTAATGAAATTCGCAAGGAAATTTACCAGTACTTTATTTATTTAACAACAGAGTGCTTGAGCTCTGTGATCTTCCAGACGAAATTTTTGCAATAGGTAATTTATATTTTTACGTTTATATCATAGGTTAAAAAGTTACGCGTTGCAGAAGTTGTTAAGTTTTCACTTGTTTAATGTAATTGAATTTAATACTCCCCAGGGTTTTGTTATTGTATTTGAAGTACAGTAAGACTTATTCTTGTACTGGAAAACTCTGGAATTTTGTCCCTCACGAGAAGATGCTAACACCGGCAGACGACCCCATGAGACAGTATGATGCAGTTTTCCTCGAAATGAGCTCTGCAAAGTTTGTTTAAGGAAGTTGTTTGACAGAATACCTCTTATCTAAATTTATTGCTTTGATTCCAAAGCTCTTCAAGTTCTTTGCAATAATTTCAGCCATACAAATAAGCTATCTGTTTTGTTATAGATTGCTTAAATTTCTTTAAGTTTCAGAAGCAAGTGGATTATTCATTTCCCTTTTTGCGCATTTAGATACAGAAGATTGTCATATCAGGAGGTCACTTCAGGCCTGATGCGCTGAAACCTAAAGAAGTTGTCTCGCTTTTATTGGATGATGATGAAATGCAGGACAAATGTAAGCAACCATTCTTAAGAAGGGAGGATCTCCTTTTTCCTCCAAGATTACCATAGTGGGTAGTAGATATAGTGGTAGGAGCATATCTTTATTGTTGTGATGGTCCCAGACTCAAGGCACGCTTCTTCCTGTTTCTATTTGCCATCTACTGCCTATTTAGCAATAAGTTGGTACTTGGTGCAGTAAAGCTGGGACAGAATGTGGTGAGGAAAGGAACTAGCCATCCTACATCACAAAGTTGTGGCTCAAGATGGTACCTTCCTAACAGGGTGCTCCAGAATCTCTTATTGGGTATGAGACTTCGCCATTGCCAAATAGATGGAGAAGACCAAGTTAATTATTGGCCTGAAAAAAGTTTCAGTGAATTAAAAATAGTGTAGGAAATACTATCAAAGAAAAGAGCGCTATTAGTATAGGCCCGATATCATCATTTGCGATTATTGCTGTTTGAATCAACCATCAGATCGAATTGGTCAAAGTTAAACCTTCCGCATAATTTGGATTGAGTATGCTTCATTATGCTTTGACTGGGGATTGAATTGCATTTTTTGTGCGACATTTTAGCTGCAGTTTCCAACTAAGCTCCTGCTCTTACTGCAGCCAAACCAGTCATCATCATCAACAACGGTTGGCTCGGTTCCAAGCCGCCGTGGCCCCAATCACCACCAGTCTTCTCCATTTGTCTCGGTCTTGGGCAGATCTACACATTTCGACTATCGTTATGCCGCAAATATCTTTCAGGTGGTCACTCAGTCGGGTTTTCAGTCTTCCTCTACCTCTGCTTCCAGGTACCATCCCATCAGGAGAGTTTTCTCGAGACAGTCGGGTCTCAAAGTGTGACCGACGAAGGCTAGTTGACGAGTATTGATGGAGTCGAGTAGTCCCATGTGACAGTTTATTTCATGGAAGACGGATTCATTCGTTACTGTCTTCGTCCAACTTATTCCGTGAGGTCGACGGTAGCACCATAGCTCAAAACTTTCCAAGCGTTTTTTGTCAGACATTCTGAGCACCCAACATTCGGACCCATAAGTTGCGGTCGGGAATACTAATGAGCCGAGCAGTCTTTTCTTAGTTTCGACGGAAGTGCTTCTACTTCTCCAGATGCCAGTGAGTGCAATCGCTGCGTTCTCCACGCTCCCAATTTTTGCGTTTGATTTTTTTAGTATCGTCGTAATTGTTCGTGAAAATCGCTCCGAGGTAGGCAAAAACAGATACATTCTCAACAGAGCGAAACCAATACTTAATGAAATTTCCATCTTATCTATGTATGATTTTTAAGAGCTTGTAAGAAATTTGATGTCATTTAAGATTTGTTTCAAAGTGAGGAGTTATTATGAGGAGACCTGAATTGCTATATTCACAATTTTGCTAGATGGCCATTTTGTTATGGTTGCAGCTTCATAACATTTACAACTATTCTAGTTTTACAACGTGAAGCTGAGAGAAAGGCAAATGAAGATCAAAACCGACGAGGAGGAAGGAAACGTAAAGTTCAAAATGGACCTATGAGGGTATAATTACAATCTGTTTCCAAGAAATGCCCTGATATGTAATTGTTTTGATGCTCACGCGGATGCAAAGTCCTTTGCGCAGTTGATGCTTGCCACATTTTTGTTTGTTGTTCACTTGCCTGTGGTGTTGGCCCGTCTTCCTGCATTGAATGCAAAGGAATAGTTTCTATCAGGGCTGCGGTGATAGGTTTTGCACAATCTAGGGAATTTGATGACTTGTAGGGAAGTTATAAAAAGATAACTGATTTTGGCTATGTAGCTTAGCTGAATTCTGATTGCAATCATTTGCACGTATGTTTTGATCTTTTATTTGAATTACTGTACAGAGCTCCCCAAGCACGACGAAGAAGCGACCGAAAGCAAAGCCCTCATTGATGCGTGATTCCTCAGCAATTAATGACACATTATCAATCACTGCTGATTCGCTAGACGGTGACATGTCTCTTGTCATCGATGACTCTGCAAGTCTAGGCAGTACTGATGCTCGTATGTACATTTTCTACTTTGCTTTATCGATTGGAAAAATCACACTTTCATAGTATCTAGATCTTTTTTTAATTCTGAGGAACGCATTGTCTGTCTATAAACAGTTTTCAACATCACTAGTAGCAAGCATTGGATTGGTCTTATGAACCTGTTGACTGTGCAAATCCCAATTATAAGTGAATCAAATTATGTTACTGCTTGTAATGGAGGCCTGCCATGTGTCAAGTTTTTATAGTGATGTGACAACATTGAAAAAGTCTCTTTTTTATTTCTTAAAAGAACTAATTCAACGAGTTAGCAGCTGTGTTGAATTGAATGCTCATTTTTATTTATATTAGGCTTATTGTTTTAGGTGATTGAGAGTTAATGAATGAAATAATGCTAAATTTTGTTTTTTTTTTTAGCCTCAGTTTCCATGAATGAAGACACAAGCCTTTCTTTCAGTGGAGTATCAAACTCTCGTCCCTCCTCTGCCATAGGCATTGGAGCAGAATCGCTATCATTCACAGAAAAGGCTGGCGGGAGAGGGAAAAGGGGTCGTGGTTCAACAAGAGGAGCATCGCCTCGGCCTAGAGGCCCTAAACCAGGCTCAACTAGGGGACGTGGAGGAAAGTCCAAAAGCAGTTCCTTAGCTGCTGCGGCGGCGGCGGCGGCTGCGGCGGGAGCTGCAGCAGCTTATGCGGCTCATGGTTACAGCTTCCAAGCAACTGGACAACAGTATGGTGCTAATTCCACTTCTAGTAAATAGATTGACCCTGTTTGGTTCGCTTGCTCGTGTCATCTCAATGCAGCATTCAGGATTTGACCATATCCAGATTTACTGTTTAAGGGAGTTTCTGAAGCATTTTACAGTTGGTTATTCAGATTGAGAAGATTGATAGCCGTCAACTGCCGTGAATCCAGAAATTTAAGACAAAGGACTGCTAACCTGCGTATTTCAGCTACCTTATACAAAGCGCTTGAATTGATCATGTGAAGTTTGATACCACGAACGCTATAAGGAAGCAATATAATAACATTGTACGACGTTTTGCAATATCAATGCCTGGCTCAGTTAATATTTCCCGGTGATTTTTAAAGAAACGTCGACAAATAAATGTTCAAGTATGTATAAGTAATTATTTTTCAGTGCGTGCCACTGCCAAATTCGATCAATATCTTGTTAGTGTTGCTTTGCAGTGGATGGATTAAAAGTGCATTTGTAACTGTTTGACAAATGATACATTTTATATATTTATATTTGTAGAGAAAATATTTCTTACGAACGATTTAGTGTGCAGTGAATATCAATAAATGTACTGTATAATTGCTTGCATTGCTGGAATTATATTTTAGCCGTTTGTCTATCAATCTTCTAGCAAAATGTGTATTTTCATGTATGTGTTTTCTTCTCTTACTGTTCCGAACATGTCATCATTGTCGAAATTTGTAATGGGTGGCCGTAAGAGGATATATTCTGCAGCAATCTCCCAACTGAAAGGGAATCGGGGTTCATAGGGCATCGATAGTCAACCATTTGGGCCAACTGATTTCCAGTTTGGAAATCTAGCTTCATTGTTTTATATGACACAAAGGCATGGAATGTGTATAATATTCAATAAATGCCTTTTCTATGCGATTGTTCTCGAACACAGCCAACAATGACGGTCGCACTGTACTTTGCTATTATAATATTCGCTTTGCTCAACATCAGAAAAGGCTCCTTCGCAAATGGAAATTGGTTCTATTCTTCTTGCTTCGATAATGAGTAACGGCATCTTGAAAACTCGAGAATATGTGCTTTTTTGGCTTGAAAAGCAAGAAAGTGGACCTACTTTGGCCATTATAGACGCAGTCATGTGGGCCTACAATTGTTATTACTTCTTGTCGGAGATGTTGAGACGGAGATTTTTTTTATTAGTTATGTTGAGGAAAGGCCATGGTGGCCTATACAAAGCCCCGACAAAGGAAGAAAGAAGAAAGCGAGCAGCTAAGAGGATACAGAGATAAGATCAAGTTTATTGATCTTAGATTTGAAAGATGGCAAGTTGTAGGACTCAGGAAAGCAAGAAGAAGGCAAGACGTTCCATAAGTTGCATGTTCTTGGGATGAATGATGATTTGTGAGATAGAGTTTGTGGATTAGGCAGTGAAACTTGGAAAGGGTGTGAATGAATTGAGCTTCTGGTGGTCCTGACACGCCTCAGAGGAATTGGAATAATATCCCTGATCTCCTGAGAACAATGTTCGTTTAAGTATCTGTAATAGATGGAAAGATCTCCAACTAAACGACGATGTGAAAGAGGTTGGAGCGATTTGGTGAGGTTAGGATTATTGATGAGACGAATGGCTTTGGACTGGACTTTGTCGAGAAGACAGAGAGTAGATTTGAGTAGATGGAGCACCACCCCAGACGTGGGAGCAGTACTCTAAAGAAGGACGGATTTGGGACTTGTACATAGATAGAAGGTGAGAAGATGAGAAAAACCCGCGGGCTCTGGCGAGGAAACCGAGCTTTTGAGACGCATGTTTAGCAAGGGAATGGATGTGAGTTTTCCAAGTGAGATTATATGAAAGAGAAAGACCAAGTTGTGTGAAAGAAGCTGAAGTGTCCAGTTTATCACCATTCATGAAGACAGCTGGAAAGTTTTGATTTCGTTTGCTTGAAATGACAGCCTGTTTCGTCTTGCTTTGGTTGAACGAAACTGGGTTGTCTTTATCCCACTTCTCAATAACTGTCAGATCATTGGAGAGAAGCGAGGCTGAAATGTTACTGTGGAGTTGGATCCCGGTGATATCCAGGATATCCAGGACCATTCCAAAAACGCATCACATGTAAAAAGTCAATGAAAATGAATCAGCGCTTTGAAAAATGCTGCACCTGTGGCGAAAAGTTTCCTTTAAGATGCCTTGTTGGCCAATTGAAATATGGAAGCGAGAGAGCTTATTTTCGTTTGTGCGTAGTAGATAAACAAATTAATCCAGATACTCAAACGGTAGAAAGAATATACACCGATATCACAACGTTTTTACGATCAACAGGAATAAAACCATTTCATCAAAATATATAAGGACTTACAAAGAATATCGGAGATATACAGGTACTACTGCAAGGAATGAAACATTACATAACATGTGTTTGCGTTGCCAAGACCCTTATACAAAGACATCAGGGGTGGTGGAGAGATGGAGATTGAAGGTCATGCTTTTGTAAGAAATGACCAGGAAAATGCCTTAGGTGGTGGTGTTGATTGTTATATAAAAATAATCTTGGATGGCGAAGAAGGGGGATTTAGAAAAGGACCGTATGGAATCTATCTGGATCGAAATATTCATGAAAAATGCACGGCCATTGTATGTGTCCTGTACAGATCCCCGGATACTTCAAAGTACCTAAATCAAAATTTTGAATACGACCTCAGAGATATGATAAACGTTGGTGTCTCTGAGACTGTCTCACGCAAATAATTGACAAGCTTACAAGAATTACCAAAGACACAGCCACGCTCAACGATATTATCCCAACAGCCTATGAACAAAATGTGAGTCAATATGACACATCCCAGTTCTCTCAGTGATCAAGTAGTCATAAAGAAAATTTTCAAAAGTTTGATTCAAGGACAATGTGCAAAAGGATCTATGCAATGTATGATGAGAGCAGTTTTAGAAAAGATCTCCAGAGTCAGCCAGGCAAACGTGGAAGTAGATGTCACAGACACAGAGTACACGCATTTTTTTATAAGGAAGGTAGTACTCGAGTAGCCAAAACTTAAAGAATTTTAGTACTGGATTGAAGACTGCTAAGGAATGTGAAAAATTAAATCTCTCAACGCAATTGACGGAGCATAAATCATAAATATTTGAAACTCACGAATTCCTTCTATGGCAGCTCACTTGTTTCGCGCAACTTTAAGTTTTTTAAGTAAATCCTTTACATGTATAAACAAAACCGACAACACTTCTACTACTGTATATCCAATTATTTTCAATAATTCATGCTGACATAGCTTCTGACACCTTTTCAACGCTATGTTTCCTTGTCTCTGCTTTTATTTTAAAGAAATTGAAAGAAAAAAGTTAAGAAATCGCTAAGGAACTTTGAGTACTCAAATTTGGCCGTCACCTAAGCAATTTTCAGTGTTGGGCCTGAGCCGAACTTCCTCATAGAAAAATGCGTGTATAGCAACATAAACATACAGTGTTGATTACTCCGACAACTTTATCAAGAATGGTTTAGCACACAGCAAAACTAGACCTTAGGTTAATCTACAGTCTTCTAGCAAGTGAAGGGGTTCCACTTCGCTTTCTTTTGCGTCTCTCCTTGCATCTCCCCTATGCGTCTCATACATACATACATACATACATACATGCATACATACATGCATACATACATACATACATACATGCAGGCCCGTCGAAACTGGAGGTACCAAATACTTTGGAATGCAAATTGACAGGCATCTAAATTGGGAAAAGCATGTTGATGCCTTCATAAAGAAAGTTTTATGTGCGTTCGTCCTTCTCAAACTTTTTAAGAACTTTCTTCCAGAGCATATTTTTAAAAACCTATGTGTTAGCTGAATGGGGCCCCATCTCAGATACTGTTCTTCGGCTTGGGGCTTTTTTTCATCGAACCTTTACTTCAAATGTGCTTTGAAAGTGGTTGCAGAATCGGTTAGGAGCCGACAAAAATGAGTCGATATCACTTTTGGAGCTCGATATCCAGGGACACTAACGTGGAGGTTTCTGCATTGTCCCCTGTTTGGGGCTGCTGTATTGGGACGTAATTAGATATACTGCAAAAATTGCAAAACCGGGATATTAGAATAATAACTAATAGCCCATTTGATTCCAAAAGCAAACCGTTCCTCTCAAATCTTCTACTTAGATCTACCCAATAATTTATAGGTACGAAGTAGCTGTCATTACGTACCGTAAAAGGGGGTCACTTAAAACACCGCTGTTTTTTGTCGTGTATCGATTTTTTACCGCAGATTCAAGCTCGACGTGGACACAATACATAATACAAATGCTTGTGCACATGTAGCACATCTTCTTCAACATTCAAGATCCCGAGAAAGTACGCACGGGGGAAGAACAAGCGAAAGTACAGCTCTGTTTCTAGAGAAAAGGTGGAGTTAGCTAAAGCAGATGTGATGCAGGGTATCACATTCAGAAAGGCTGTGGAAAAGCATGGCCTAAATGCTGGCGGTCTGAGCAGGAAAATGCGTGGCATTGGCACTGGCGCTAATGGGCGGCCACCTGTGCTTTCCAAACACGAAGAATCCTGCATTGTTTATATCATTCAGCAAACAACATCTTGAGGGTTTGGATTCACAAAGTTGGATTTTCGTATTATAATCAAAGATTATCTGGATTGAAGCAGAGAAACTGTAAAATGTTTCAGAAGCAATTTTCCTGGTGTACATTTTGTTAATAGTTTCTGTGAAAGAAATGACTTGGCTAAAAGAAAGGCCGGAAATATCAAACGTGCAACGGCTTCAGTTTCTGGCGAATATATTACAAAGTTCTTTGAAAATTTGGAGCAAGCTGATGAGGTGACTGCAGAAAACACGTTCAATTATGATGAAACATGCTTGTCAGATGATCCTGGATCTGCCAAGGTTTTGATAAAGCGTGGAACAAGAAGAGTTGAAATTGTCAAGGAACATTAGAAAACAAACATTTAATTGATGGCATGTGGTTCTGCACCTGGTGAATTGTTGTTGCCAATGGTGTGCTATAAAGCAACAAATTTGCACCATGGATGGACAGACGGTGGACCAGCACGAAGAAAGTATGCTGTTTTGAAGTCTGGCTGGTTCGTAATGTCGACGTTTGGAAAATGGTTCGAGGAAGTCTTTGTGGTTAATGTAAAACGGCGTGTTGGGAAGAAGCTTCTCATAGGTGACAATCTGGCTAGCCCTTTTCACCGAAAATGATGGAACTTGCAAGGCAGCATGAAATCTATTTTACTGCGCTACCTCCTAATGCGACACACATTCTACAACCTTTGGATGCTTCCGTTTTTCATCCTATGAAACTTCTGTGGCAAGAAGTCTTGAAAAAGTTTTCCAAAGGAAACCAGGAGTCAAGGCTCCTTTCCTAAAGAGAACTTTCCTGTTATGTTGAACGAATTGTGGCGCAAAATGAAATTGAGGAATGTCTCACAGAATCTCATATCTGGATTTATATGCACTGGTTTGTGATTGCCAGGTGGAGCTTACTTGACCAAGGATGCAATTGATAGGCAGATCGATGCCGCAGTTTTGGAGGTGCTGAAGCAGAACAGAGGACAGGACAAGGACTCACAGAAGAAAAGAGAGGCCCAAAGATAGCTTCAGGACGTGATCTCACTTTGGTTGCTGATGAAGACCTGCCTGGTCCAAGCTGTCGATCTACAACTGGTTCTGCTCAACGTGGTGGTATAGGGCGTGGACATGGACGTGGAAAAGGTGTGTCAACTATCCGACCTTCCACTGCTGCTGCCACTGCAGTTTCTTCTTTATCTGAAGATGATGCTCAGGAATCATCGGATGCATCAGGAGAGGAAGAGGAGCTTGGTTATTCGTGCAAACAGGAGTTTCTACTTACAATCGTCCCGACTGGATACAATGCGTCAGGTGCAAGCAATGGAATATGCAATAAAAGCTCTAATGGCGTTTACTACAAGTGCACCAACTGCTGTTAACTATTTTTAGCCATTACTAACTTTTATATCTTTGTAGCAAAGTTTTGGAACTAGAAAATTTGGGTGTTGTATAAGTCCCTAAATGACCTTGCCCCATTACATTCAAAAAATCTGTTTACCTGCAAATCTCATTGCTCTTCGCGAGCTCTAAGAAGCACTCAAAGTGATCTCAAACTGCCTTTAAAAATGACAAGTAGTGGGCCAAATTGACCTTCACTTAGGGGAGCAAAAGCTTTGAACGGCCTATCAGCTGCTGCAAAAAAGGCGCAATTAGTAAAATCTTTTGAAGTAGGTAAACCAGCACTGCTTAATGGGTTACCGTCCGAGAACAATTGAAATCATCACCTACAAGAACCAACCATTCCTTTCAATTTTGAACCCCCGTCGTGCGAAAAGGTCGCAAATTTCATTCGCAGAACGAACATTTCAGGCAGCCTCTCCCCTCTAGACCAGATTTTAATAATTTGTTTTATCAGGTGCCCACACCCTCTTACGTCGTTAACTGAAATAATTCGGGCAATATGCAATTCCAGATGCATGGAAAAGAGTTTGCACGACATAAGAAGGGAAATAGTAAACTTTAGGCTTAACACTCCTCGGTCTGTCCCACAGAAGATCTTTGGGCGACACGATCTTCCCCTATCTTTCTCAAAATCATTTCATACCGTATACGTAAGTGTATTGGTTTTATGCCAGATTGGTAAGCGTCTCCGTGTAAACGGAAGGCCAATCCGATATCATTTCGTACCGTATTCAAATGAATACGGTATCGTGTAAAGGTAGCCTCAATATGCAGTTGATGAATGGATTAAACAAAATTAATAATATTAATAAAGCACTAAAACAATTAAAGAATGATGCTGTCCCCCTCGCCGAAATTCAACACGTTTCTCATCTGCTTAAATCTACGCTTCAGTCTACATCCAATCCTTCTACTAGCTTTTCAATCTTCATCGAGTCTTTCCCTCAAATGTGCTTTTAGGGAAAGTGGTTGGTTACGAGCCGACAAAAATGAGTCGAGATCGAGATCGAGATCACTTTTGGCGGTCGATATCGAGGGACACCAACGTGGAGCTTTTCAATGCCATACAGGCAACACGATCATTTCATTTCAAAGAAAAATTGGCGCTTTGTCAAAATTGTTGACAAGCAGTCCAAAATGTTGCCTTCCTTTTCTAAAGAGACGTGCATCCATTTTTGCTTAAAATATTTTGATCGACCTGGCCTAATAGGAAATCAGCCTCGCCTAAAACAGCGCTCCGTAATAATAACTTTACTAAACCTGAAGAATGCTATTGGCGAAGTCCACAAAAATTTGATTAGGTTTGTTTTTGATTATCGCCATATTCCAGACTCTGTCCAATCTCTCATTGCCAATCTTTACACTAATTTTCATTCGTGCCTCATCTCGGAAAACTTCACAAATCCATTCCTCCCTTTTCAACGTGGGGTGCTTCAAGGTGACTGCCTAAGTCCACTTTTAAGTTCATCAAGCACGAAAAATGCAAACAGTTGGGCTTTTTACCACACGATGAGCATAAACATCTGTTCAACCCTGTAATTTGCTGACGATGCGGCTGTTGTAACAACTAATGAACGCGAAAACCAGCTGCTACTACTAAACTGTTTCTCAAGATGGTGTCAGTAGTCCAATATGCTTATCCAGATTGACAAATGCAGCTCTTTTGGAATTAAGGAACTTTCAACACGCTCTCTTCAGTTTGAGCCTAACGTCCTCATTAGCTCCACTCTTGTTCCTACCGTTTAAACTGTGAATCTTTTAAATATTTCGGTCACTTCTTCAATTTTGAAATGGACAACAATGACCACAAAGATATCTTTTTATCCTCATTTCAATGCATGCTTAAAGCTGTTGATTCATTGCCAATTCATTCCAAGAATACACTGGTCATTCCACCATAGCTACATCCTTTCTAAACTTTCTTGGTATTTTACAGTAGCTGACATATCGGAAACTTGGGTTTTTGAACATTTAGATAACATCGTCACTAAATTCGTTCGCCAGTTGCTTGCAGTGGCGGACTGGCCCACCGGTGCACCGGGAGATTTCCCGATGCGCCCTTTGCCTGAAGCTTGCTTTAAGAACTCGTATTTTAAATGGTGGACGTTACCATGTTGAAATAAAAATGATTTTCGGACAGAACTGTATATTTTTGCTTATATCAAAAATATTATCTTATCAAAAGTGTGAAGTTCATGAGATATTGATAGGGGAATTAAAAACAAGGAATCGTCATATAGCGCATTTTAAGATAAGATTATCTTATATTGACAGTAAAAGTAATTGACTATGTCGTAACTATGTGTTGAATAATTATCAGAGAAGTTATAAGGAAGTAACGTCAGCTTCAAAAAAGACAAAGTAATACTCAAACTATTTTATGTTGTCTAGAATATTCATAAGATCCTGAAAATGTTTCTCGAGTTTGGAAAGTTGTCACTCTCACGCTGAATCTCTCGGTCAAGCATATAAGTACTTCAATAACTGTTAGCGTAAGACATTCGCTCCATGAAGAAGAGTGGAAACCAGCACAGAATTGAGAAAAGAAAAGAAGGACTTCAGGAGGCCGCCAATGATCCAAAACAGTGAAAATTATCTTTCGCAAAAGCTGGAAGGAGCCAAACGGAGTTATGGTTGCATCAAAACTTCGCCTTTAATTTGAATGAAATTCATTATGTGTACAAAGATTCACAATTCCTGTTATTGCAAATTATTTTAAAAATCTCAAGTTTAACCAACAAATTCTACATGATTTTCAGAAGTCTTAGAAAAGAGAGCATTTTTTGTAATCTATGAATTAAGAAACTCCAGTACTGGAAAAACGTAAGTTAACAAACTGCTTATTTTAACAAAAGAAATCACTAGTGTACTTTTTCTTACTTCGCTTGTAACGTGTACCATGAGCAATGTCTCAACATTGGAAAGGCTTCGAAAATTCTATTTTTACTGTTCAATAGGGCACAGGTAGCGAATATGGGGACGGTTACCAAGATTTAAAGAAACTCAGAAGAAACTCTGAGTCCTGAAAATCTGATAATTTCTAAGAAACCCATTGCTTGTGGCCCAAATTCTAAATTTCTCATAAAAACCACTTGTACTTTCATGGCAAAGTTGTTTAGCTAATAATCTTTCCAAGCAAGTGCGCAGTACTTCAATTGATCCCATGTCTGTATATTTCTTCGCAGAAACACCCCCAAATACCTATTTCGCACTACACTTACTTTTGCATGCTGCGTTGCACACTCGATTTAGAGCGTAGCAGAAACCAGAGACAGGGCTCTGAATTTTTTCTAGGGAATTGGATTTCATGAGGTGATTTCCCGATGCCTTCCTCACCAATGGCGTTTTAAAAGTGACACATGGAGGAATCGAACTGATAACCTCTGTGTTGTGAGTCCGCATGCTTAACCACTACGCCACAGCACCGCAAACTACACTTACTTTTCCAAGAAACTGCGGCACACGAAGAATTCAAAACGACAGTAAAGAACCTGCAAAATTGAAACAGTACAACAGCATTCTCGAACCTTTTCTTAGCCTATGAATACCTTTTAACACTTTCATTCACCCAAGTTAGCTGCGAGAGGGCTTTCAGTAAGCTAAAGCAAGTAAAAACACGCTTACGGTCAACTCTGGGAAATGATAAGCTCGAGGTATTCATGTTAATGGGTTGTGAAAGGGATCTCTTGGAATGTGTTTCTCCAGATTATGTTATCAGATATCTTTCCGAAAAGTCTACAGTTTTCAAGAGCATGTCCAATGCTTGATTACAATTCGTCATATCGATGTCCTGACAACTTATGCTTTGTAAATTGTTTTTATAACCGTAGCATCAAAGCAAGGACAGCTCAGCTATAGGCTAGCAGGAGCTGAAGCCCCACCTCCTGTGTTTTTCATAAATATACAATACTTTCAAAAATGTAGAAATAACTGTTGGTTTGGAATGAAGACATGCATCTTGTTTCGTTGACTTTCTGAAAACATGCAAGTTTTGTGCAAAAACTATTTCGCTTCATAGGCTGCAAAAGTTGCTGTCGATGTAAAATCTTGGAATATAGCCTCAAAAACTGAAAAGTAGGTATTTGGAGTTGGTCGAGCTTAAATAATGTATACATGAGCTGATAACAATACACCGTGAAACTTATAAATTTTAAAACCCGCACTGACGTTTCAAATATGATGAGATGAGAATAAACTTCATATGGGGGCACTTTCTCAGCTCTCATTGGAGTGTCTCTAAAAAAAACCGCGGACCTCAATTTTGCTCGCTTCAGTCGAAACCTGACCGCCCCCCGCCACTTGTAGACCTTTCCGTGATCCACTAACCTCGCAGCGTAACCACCTACTGGGGCCCCTTTGGTTGCTTTTCTCGGTAGGTTGGATGGGTGCCAGTCCGCCACTGGTTGCTTGATCTGCCGATCTCTGCCACTATAAGCTCTATTATTCTCTCCCATAAATACTTTGGACCGGCTTTTTAACTTCCTTCCTTGAAATTCTAACAATGCCTAACTGTTCTCCGCTTTTAATTAAAACAATCGCACGATAAAGCAATAAATATATTATGGAAAAATGCCAATCGTGGAACTAATATTCAATATGATACTTGCAATAACGCGAAGCGAATTTTATCCGCCATCCACTCTTGTCATACCGAAAGGCTTCAGTCCAAATTGCCTTCACAAGGCTTTCTCATTTCCTTTCTTTTTAATCTTTCCTTAGAAAAACTTAATTCATTCTGGTCGAAACCTCAGAGTAAGTTCCCTATCAATGTTTTCAATTTCGCTATTGAACATCTCAATAGTTAACTTACCTTCAGAAAACCTGTATCTACGGAATCTTTCTTCCACCTCTGATTGCTCCTCCTGCATTCAGCCTGAGTCACTCGTTCACGTTGTTGCTGGTTGTAACACTTACCTCGACCCAGGAAGCTTTACATGGCGACACAACTCAACATTTAACTTTCTTGCTCAAACTTTTCAAGCTATAAGATCTCCCAAACTTTACTTGGACTCTTCTGGTTATCTCTCGCCTTGCAATGTTTCTGGTGACAGCCTCTGCCCAGAACTGCATTTGATTTCACCCGACAACTTCTCGAACTAACTGTGGGTCTTGAAACAAATCTTGATAACAACTGCCATCGCAAAGAAGATAAATATCGCCCTTTCCTTAACAGAGATCTTTACTGTACGAATCCACAAGTCAAATTCGTTAATCTATCCATGAGTTGCATGGGAGTTTTTTACCAGTCGTCTGATTCTTTTCTGGAGATGTGTAAATGTACTGAAATCGATCAGTTATCTTAATTACATCTTAGCCAAAATCTCCTCCATTATAATCCGTATCATTTATCACATCTTTTGCTCCAGAAACATAACTTGGAACTTCTTCCTTATTAATTGATATTTACTTAACACATGTTTTTCCATATTCTTATTGTTGTTAGTCACTGTAAGCCAGGCAGATATAAGTTACCGTTTTAGTGAGATTTGTATTTGTAAGATTTAAAATATTTAATCAAAGAATGAAGTTTTAAAAAAACATAATCGATTCAGCCATTGCACAAGAGGTGGTAAAGCAATGTTTTCTGCACGCAAAAACGAGTAAAAAGACGACAAGCCTTTCTATCAGAAGGACTGGCATTTTCACAATTACAGAAACGCCATCCTGTGGACTTAAACCAAATGCCAAACATTTAAGTCTGCAGAATGATGATTGGGGAACTGCCTTTCTATCAGCCAGGCTACTCGAATAACAGCTATATTTTCAAATGAATTTTTTATTGAAGCAACCATGTATGATTGGAAAGAGTAAAACAGAATGATACCACGGCTGCTCATTTGTTAATGCTGCTTACAATGATTCTAGTCCCTCCTGCCAGTTCTCTTTTGTTTAATACTCAGGGCATTGTGGGTAACAGGTGTATTGTGGGTAATTAGGCCAATGTGTAGTGTGATTTGTGTAGTAATCGAGAAGCAAAATGAAGACCTCGAGTAAAGATGGAGCGAAGATTTACGTTGGAAATTTGCCACCTAGATGTACGGAACGTGACGTTGAGGACTTATGCAAGCAGTTTGGATCTGTTGAAAGGGCAGATATTGTCAAGAACTTTGCCTTCGTGGTAGGTTTAGGCTTGGGTAATGGTCCTGCTTTTTCACAAAAATCAGCTTCTCATCTTTTTATTAACTAATATCTGCAATGGTTGCAGCAGTAATTTATTCATTGTTATCTTTCATATGTTATATCTTCTCACCCGCTATCTAGTTGCAAAATCATTTTGATATAGGCCTTGATGATGGATAAACTTTTCAGAGAGAAAAATCAACTTTAATCTGACAGGTTCTTACTATCAAAATCCAACGCAGTAATGAGAGAACCAATTATCACTTATCACCATTAAAATTATACTTTGGAGCAATTAGTTTTTTATAGTAGTAGAAATGATGTAATAACCAGTGATTTCACTAAAATGCAACATTTTAGATTACACTCCTTAACATTTTCTAACGGTTGTAATATGCGCCTCTAGGTCAGGCAATGGTGTAAAACTCATCAATATTACTAAAGATTTTTAATGTAACTGCTCAGATCAAGAAAAAAAATATCTCAAGATGGAAATTTGGTTATAATCTTCAAGTTTTAATTCTGAGCCCTTCTTGGTATTTGGTTTCATTTAGTTGAAATCTTTTAAGAGGATGCAATAATCAGCAAGTAGTATTTCAATTGTAGTCCTGAACCATAAAATTTGCAGAGTTTAAGGATGATGAGTTGAGTAAGCAGACTAGACCTAATAAAGTGGTATGTCATCATCATGCTATGCAGTAAGCCTTAGGATTCCAAGGCTTGTGCTCGCCTTCGTAGATTGCATCCAGTGGGTAGATGCTGAATGTTTTTGGTGACAGGACGGCGGGTTAAGGCTGCATCTTTTAGAGCATTGTAGTCCATTCCAGCCCATTTGAGAATGCTAGTAACCACGATGGCTCTTGGACGGCAGGCCCCCTACGACTGCCACTTGGGAAGCCGTTTACGACCACTTCCGCACTGCCTCCCTCTCTGATGACATGGCGACACCACTTGGCTTTACGCTCCAAAACAGTGTCTGTAGGGAAGAGCGGCCGTTCTCCTACCATGCACTAAGCCGGGCATTAGAAACGTGCTCCCGTCAGTTGATATTCAAGACGTATCGCCAGATGTAACGGTCAAAACTGTCTAAGCCTAGAGCATCACGCTTGTTGACGACTCATGTACTGCAGCTGTAGAGGACCTTGGATAGCACCAAAGCTTGAGCTAAGAGAATTTTGATGTCTACACGGAGACGACGGTCAAAGCTTGAGCTAAGAGAATTTTGATGTTTACACTGAGACGACGGTCACGGACATATAGGCATTTGTGAAGAGCAGTTTGCCCCATTGCGATTCAAATGGGGATTTCTGTAGAATTGCCCAGCTTGTGGTTTATCCTATTATCCAAGGGAAAGTAATTCCAGTCCATCATTAAAGTTCAAAGGTTTCTTTTAAAAGCAGTAAGTTAAATGTGAGATTTTTTTATATTCTGCTGCAAGGAAATTTTGTTGCTCTTTTAGCATTTGTTTGATCCTTTTGCTGTGTCCTCTTTGCAGATATTTGATAGCAAGGATGCTGCTCATCATGCTGTTCAATCGTTGCATGATTCCAGCTTTCAAGGAGCCCGACTCCAGGTTGAGGTAATCACATCTTGCTCGTCTGTCCAAAGGCTTTAAAAAATATTTGCATCTTCAGCATAGCTGTTGAAAGAGAGTTGGAATTGATTGGTTATGCCCACTATGTTTGAGGTTCAAAGGTGATGCTTTTTGTTTATGCCCTTGAACTACTGCTCAGGTAGGAAACGGGTGCCTAGTGTAAAATTGGAAGTTCATTTAGACAAGGAAAGCAAGTTGCTCTTGTATGACATTGCCATGACTCAGAACAGTTCCTCTCTTGCAAATTGCTCCTCAAGTACCTATTTGAATGGGAGTCAACTTTGAGTGTAATTTACTTCTTTATTGGCCAAAACATTTCTTCTCTTTATAAACATATGGAAATTGGTTTTAGATGGCAAGAAGCAAGCTTCATGTTGATGATAAAGACGACAATCAATGTTATGAATGTGGACAAAAGGGACACTGGTAAGTTTTAGTAGTAGCTATAGAAGAAATAGTAGTAGCAGTAGAAGTATCAGTAGTAGTATTAGTGGTAGCAGTAGAAGTATCAGTACTAGTATTAGTGGTAGCAGTAGAAGTATCAGTAGTAGTATTAGTGGTAGTAGTAGAAGTATAAGAAGTAGTATTAGGGGTAATAGTAGTAGTAGTAGTAGTAGTAGTAGTAGTAGTAGTAGTAGTAGTAGTAGGAGTAGTAGTAGTAGTAGTAGTAGTAGTAGTATTAGTAGCAGTAGTAGTAGTAGTAGTAGTAGTAGTAGTAGTATTAGTAGCAGTAGTAGTAGCAGTTGTAGTAGTAATAGTAGTAGCTTTAGTAGTCGTAGCAGTAGTAGTAGTAATAGTAGTAATTTTAGTAGTAGTAGCAGCAGTTATAGTAGCAGTAGTAGTAGTATTTTTACAATAAATGTATTTGCTGTTTCGTTTTTATTTGTAGTAGTAGTAGTAGTAGTAGTAGTAGTAGTAGTAGTAGTAGTAGTAGTAGTAGTAGTAGTAGTAGTAGTAGTAGAAGTAATAGCAGTAGCAGCAGTAGTATTAGTAGTAGCAGTAGTAGTAGTAGTAGTAGTAGTAGTTGTTGTAGTAGTAGTAGTAGTAGTAGTAGTAATAGTAGTAGTAGTAGTAGTAGTAGTAGCAGTAGTAGTAGTAGTAGTAGTAGTAGTAGTAGTAGTTGTTGTAGTAGTAGTAGTAATAGTAGTAGTAGTAGTAGTAGTAGTAGTAGTAGTAGTAGTAGCAGTGGCAGCAGTAGTAGTATTTTTACAATATATGTATGGTACAATTAAGTGTACGTTAGACACTGTGGAGAAACAGGTAGTTTCCAAACACTGTACTGCAACTTAAATTGAAATTTAACACATTAAAGTCCACAAAATGACTTGAATATTTTTAGAGTTCCCATCTTTGCAGCTTTCTGAGATAGCTGTAATGCGTTTGTGGAATTTTCTTTAAAAAGGGTCTTAAAGTTCTTGATTGTAGAATCTAGGACCATTCTGGTAGCTCCTATTACAACGGTTATTTTAACATTTTTCATTCCATTCAGTTTAATCAGTTCAGAACCCAGCTGGCTGTATTTTTGGTTTTTATTTGCTGTTCTTTCTACCAGATTCATGTCTCGAGGAATGTTTCCTTCAATTATTAAGATCTGTTTTGTGATCTTTTCCATCACCACAATGTCAGGCTTGTTTTATTTCACAAAAGAATCGGTCTGGAACTCAAAATCCCAAAATAACTTGCAGAACTCGTTCTCCTTAATTTTCTCAACATAGTCGTCTCTTAACCATGGTTAAAACTCGGTTTCAAATCCTTCCATAACAAGCAGCTTACTGTAAATTACGCGCATCACAGCATCATGTCTTACATAATATTGGGTTCTTAGAAGCACTGGGCAACCACAGAGGACATGTTCCACTGTCTCCTGGTCTGTTTTGCACAACCGGCAGCTTACATCTGCGATATCTTCTTTCCATATTTCCTTTCTTGTCGCTTTAACAGCCACCTCTTGTTCATGGATAGCAAATACTTTGCTCTCTGTAATTGCAGTCAAGCCTGTACCTTCCATCCATCCAAACGATGTTTTCAGATTGGCTTCCTGTGCTTCTGCATTGCGACGTACTGCTCCGTGAACACTTTCCCGCTTCCCACCCTTTCTCGGTGCTTCCTTTGTTGACTTTTCCTTATTTTATTTACTGCTACTTTTCCTGAAGCCTCTTCACCATCTACAAGAACCTGGTTTTCATTAAATTCAATATTAAGGCCCAGTTGGCTGACTATATCTTCTGCTTTTTGCAAAAGTGTACCCCTTCTCTCTTGTGCGTTAAATGGCCTTTAATTGCTTTTCCCTGAACTGTTTTGGCAGTCATCATGTACCCTGCTGTTGATATGCACATTCTGTGATGGAAGTCTTTACGCAAATGAGGCCTCTTCCTCCACATTTTCTTTGCAAGAATATTCTGTCAACATCAGAATGCTTATTAAAGCCTATCTTCACAGTCATGGTCTTTCTGACTTCCTTGTCAAGGTCTTCCAGCTCATTGTTTGTCCATTTACTTATCCCAAAAGAATATGAGAGGAGCCCTACACATATAGAGTTAAAGGCCTTCACTTTCTTCTTTGCTGACAGCATACTTTTCCATACAGATTTTGACCTTTAATGAACTCTTTCCTTACAGTAGATTTTATCAGTTCATCTAAGCAATCTGCTCTCTGAGCCATCCCAAGGTATGTATATATTTTCTCACTCCCTAATGCCTCTATGATTTGACGTTCTGAAAGTTATGTTTTACCAGTTACTGTCTCTTGTCTTCTCACAATTGCTAGAGTAGCACACTCCATCCTATTGACCTCATTGCATCTGTGAGTTCATTAATAACCTTCTCCAGCTGCTTTTCCCTTGTTGTGTTTATCTTTAAGTCATCCATCAGTACTCCATGTGTCTTCATTTTTCTTGTATCTCTAGCTGTGGGTAGCCCTGGCACATATCCTAGTTTCATATTTCTAATTTTATAGGATATAGCAAAATATGCAATGCAAAAGAGGGTAGGACTAAGAGAAGCCCCTTGAAAGATTCCACAGCCAATTTCCATTTCCTTGGATGGTTTACATTCTTTTCCATTTCTTACTTGCAATATATTCCTCCATGTTTTCATGCTTTCTTTAACCCATTGAATTATCCATTTGGTGCTTTTATGTACTGCAGAATGTCAATGATGAACTCTTGATAGATTGAATCATATGCCTTTCTGACATCTGTCCAGCCAACATACAAGTTTCTTTTATATGATCTCACCTATCTATTTATCATCCTATCAAATAGGATTGCTTCCTTTGCTCCAAAGGTCCTCTCTACTGTCCCAGTCTGTTCAAATGACCAAGTATTGTTACTAAACAAATGTGATCTTAAAGCAGAGTTCACCAATGAACTCTGAATCTTACAGATAATTGACAGACATGTAATAGGTCTTAAATTGCCTGGCTTGTCAGAGCTTTTATTTGGCTTTTTTTCATTGAGTCTGTCCCTCAAATATGCTTTGAGGGAAAGTGGTTGCAGAATCAGTTAGGAGCCGACAAATGAGTCGAGATCACTTTTGGCGGTTGATATCCAGGGACACCAACAGAGGTTTATGCACTGTCCCCTCTGCATTCTGCTTACCAATGAGAAGAGTTCTTCCAAGTGTCTGCCATATTGGAGATTCACTATTTTTAAACAGGCTTGCAATTACTTTAGCAGTTACAATAGTTATTTATGGGTGCTTGTCATCATTTGCCACATAAAGGCATACAGTTGATCCCAGCCATTACCACTCCATGGTTTCATCTTTTTTAGTGCTTTTCTGAGCAGACCCTTTGGTAGATTAGGCTCTTCATTCATTTCATTTTCCACCTTAACATACAGGCCCATTATCTCCTTTAATTCTATCCATCTTTCCCTATCAAGCTTTTCAGGTTTTCTCCAGATGCTTTCCCAAAACTCTTCAAACTCTTTCATATCTGGTATTTGTTCGTCTTTCTTATCTTTGCCACGTTGTCAAGCTTCTCAAACCATCCTTTTGGGCACTAACTGAATTCTTCATTCTCGTTCTGGAAATTCCTTGTCAGCCTTTCTTTTATTTCTCTGTTACATAAGATATTTAATCTTTGGTATAGCCTTTCTTTGATTTCTTTTAGCTTTGATCTTTTGCTGGAATGGTGTTTTCTTTTTATCTTGTGTAAATGTTTTACTGTAAGAGGATCTCCTTTTCGTCTTGCTTCAATTACATTTGCTATCCATGTGATCCATTTCCTTAAGTACATTATTTCTTTACTATTCGGGCTGACATGAATCTTAGAATTTTTACTTCTTCCTATTCAATTCTCTTTATTAGGGACTTTTGCTTTGTACAGTTCAGCTAGTTTGACTTGAGCACCATAAAGTAAACAGTCCATTTCCCGCAAGATCCACCCATCTTTGTATTTGACTATGTGGCCGACAATCTTATGAACTTGCTCTGCTGTAGGCTTTTTCTATAAAGTGATGGTTTTAACTGATTTGGAAAGGTGGTAGAGCAGAACTTCATTGTCGTTTGAGGTAGGAGAGTGGTATAGAGTGCAAATGTACTTTGTGGCACGAGGAAGGGAAACTTTCAACCAGAAGAGTTGAAAGCCAGGATTAGAAGGGTCAAATTGTTTGAGGTGTAAGGTCTGCACATCAGAGCGAATAAATGCATAAACCCCACCATTAGGGAAGAAAGAGTAAAATAGCGCATAACCCGGGCATTTGAGATGAGGAGAGAATGGTGCTGTCACTGGGATCGAGAGGTTTGATTTTTGTTTCAGTTAGGAAGACTGCACAAGGGTTTGTGGATAGGAGATGATGGTGCACTGGGTTGATGTTGGAAGATAGCCCACGGATGTTGCAAAATGAGATAGAAAAGAATTTAGATGCCCCATTAGTTGCTGCAGTTGAGCTGTTTTTTGTTTTGTTTAGATACATGTTGAGAGGAGTGGTGAGTGGTGGTTGGGATAGTCATAATGACAGTGGTAGCGGTAATTTTAAAGCCCTTGGAGTTCCCTTAGCAATCCTGTGGCCTCAGAAGGCCCCCGAAGCTGCGAGCTAAGAGTAGCTCCAGTTGCGTACTGGCATAACAGGCAGCCCGGGATTATACACCAGCTGACGAGGCAGCCTCCTAATGCGCTACCAATGGGTTTGGGCCTATGTACTATCTGGCGGCGGGGCCTGTAGTACACCTTTTTTAACGGTACCCTTAGGCATTGTCAGGCATTTCTGTTCATAATAACAAACCGCCATAATGACTAGTGCCGTCCTCTCTACCATAGAGCTGAAGGTGACATAGTCACTGAAGGCACCAAAGGTAGAGCGGTGGTACTGCCCCGGACGATGAGTACCTAAGAAAGATTGATTGCAAGGAAAACCACTTTTAATTTGGAAAGATGCGGAAATCTGTATTTTTTGCCGAAAAGTAATACTACAGCAAGCACTGAAAAAATGCTAGAGGAATGGCACAAAACTATTCGCCATATGAATTACGACGATAATTGAAGATAAATTCAGCCACTAAAGGAATGAAAATAGCTGAGACAAGCAAGAGATCATGCAAAATATGCAAAGAAAATAGAATGACGAAATTGCAAAAATCAGTAGATGAAAAACCATTGCTTGCAACACAGCCATTGGAACATCTGTATTCAGACATCAGTGGGCCGATCAATCCAAGACCACGAGATGGCCATAGATGCATCAGCAACTTCAGTGATGAATCTTACAGCATTTTTTTGAGTGAGTTATGTTGGGAAAGGCTTGGTGGCCTATACAAAGCCCCAACAAAGGAAGAAAGAGGAAAGCAGAATGCTAAGAGGAGGGAGAGATCAGATCAAGTTTATTGCTCTTAGATTTGGAAGATTGATTCTAGGGATGGATTTCAAAAGAACTGCTGATGGACGTTACAAGATGAGTCAACAGCGTAATTGCGAGGCTATCTTGAAACGCTTCCGAATGCCAGATTGCAAAGCTGCAACTACACCTACCGAGAAAAGTCTTGTTATTTCCCCGCGAAATGAAACCGTCAGCAGCCTTG
>OZ032116.1:85000-112500 GCA_964026355.1 Pseudorhiza aurosa
CTTCAAGTTGCAGTATAAGGAGCATCAACTGCTCACAAAATGTTCCATTGGTGTAACATCGAATATTAGCTACAGGTACAAACTCACTCCCAAGTCTCACTAGTCGCAGAAAACACAGCGAACAAACAAACAATTCTGTGATTATGAGAACTCGAGATATGGTTTGCTAAAACAACAATAGATAAAATAGAATTAATATACAAGATAAGGAACTATACCCTAACGTAAAAGAAATTGTAAACGAAATGAGCGAACGAAACAGCGAAAACAAGGAAGAATAACAAAGTTCAAAACTTACAATCTGTTTGCCACTATGGGGAAACTATTAACCGACGTCCGGAAAGTGATTCTTGTGTCCACAAATATTATGCCACAGACGCACCACCAATACGCATCAACGATTATATAATTAACATTTATAAATCTAACTTAACGACGAGCAACGGCCTATCTGGCAATACTTGCCCTATCTCTGCACTTCCCCGCGTGCTCCCTCGACCAAACCAAAAACAACACTAACTCCCCTGGGTCCCGAATTGCATAAAAACACAAACGGTTCATAAAATTGATATAAGAGTCGTCTCCCAAGACTCTCGGGAGACTCTTGCACGTTACAATTGGTACAAAGAAAATGTCTTCTTGCTCTGGCTAATGGAAAAAATTAGCTAGTCCATGTGGATGCAGAAACTCTACTTCTATGTCAGCATGCTCTTCAGCAATGGATTGCAATTATGGCTAATTTTGTAGTACCAGTTACAAACTGTAAACCAAACTAATGATGAGATGCCCTAGAAAGAATGATTTTAGACCCAGGTGTCATTCTTTGCTAGCTTTGTACTGGTCATGTGTCAGTAGATGTATGCCATGATTCACAGCACAACTTTGAAGAGGTCTCTCATGGCAGAGATTTATAATGTTTTACCTCTTATGTTCATCTTTCTGCACCAAGACAAATAGATCACTTTATATGGGCTAGGTATTTCCTTTGTTGTTATATTTTGAATTACTTTGGGAATAGTATTAAACCCTATGAGGTGGAGGATATTGAGCAGTGACAACAAACTAACATCCGGAAGTTACAAACAATGACATGTAACTGGCCCCAAACCTGGTCGATTGGGAAATATTAGCAACAAGAAGGACATGGCTTTAAAACCTCAGCTACCTGCTTTGTGAGCCTGATGCCATGAATAAGGTATTAGAAGAAGCGCGTCAAGCTGTTCTGCAACGACCCCACGTAAGAGAAGCTTTAGAGAAAGGAAAAAGCAAATGTTGAATAGTGAAATTTCGTTGCAGACGAGACTATCCTCCATCAAGAGGCTCAGACCCTTACGCCAGGGATCCATATCCACGAGACTCTTATTACAGCAGAGACAGCTATTCAAGAAGTGATGGGTATTCAAGAGACCCCTATACAAGATCATCAGATCCATATGCAAGTTATAGACAACCGCCAGAAAGTTATGCATCTCCATACAGCTCGTCTCAAAGTAAAAGGTATTAAAAATTTTTCTTGCATTCTCACACACGAGGCAGGCTCCTTCCAGAATCGTAACAAGTCATGTTCTCTTTTCATTTTGGGTCAAGCATCTTAATGCATAATTTTTAGCTGTTGCGTTGTTGTATCTCTTTAACTTTCTTAACTGTCCCATCTTCTCCTGTAGTAAACATTTATGCGTTTTCCAACTTTCGCGTGCGCGTCAACTTCATCCCTTCTCAAGTTATTCTTTGCCACATTTTATGACTAGTTCTGCCTTTCTGCATACTCGACGCTGGACGTGATTTCCGAGGTAAGTGCATTGTTTCCTCCACTCCTGGATGATCCTCGAAGTATCAAGATCGGAAACCAACATTCGCAGCATTGAATTAAGGAAGAATCAAGAAATCATCGCATCAAACTCGTGTATAATAGAGCAAGTTGGGAATATGCATCAGTCGTGGAAACCTATGAAATGCGGGTCAATTTTGGTATTCCGAATACGCGATTATTCGACTTCCTTCGTAGTTTTCCCGATCTCGTTGAACGAACTAGTATTTTATCAAGGGAGGTGCGTATGCTAGTATGCTCGATATTGACACTAGGCCTGCTACTTAGCTGTTGGCTTCTTATTCCGTTTACGATTCATGGAACTTCAACAGGATTGGCCTAAGTTATTGAATACGATTTCGCGGATTCAACTTTCGTATGATTACAGGATCTAGTACAGCCGCTTGCTTATCACTGACATGTTATCCCTGACTTCTCTCTTTGAAAATTTGCAACGTAGGTACGGTGATTCGTCTGCTCCTCCGCAAAGATCTGGCGCCGGACGTTATTAGCAACGACTTCAGTGTGCAACACGAGCAAAAGGCGAACGGGACTATGGTGCAAACAGTTAAAGTTTACTGGAGACGCGTCAGCTAGATGTCTACCATGTACCGTGCTAAACGAACACTTTATTTAGCAAATTTTTACTTTTGTTAAAACAGGATACTTGCTCAAAAATCTTATCCTTTTATTGAAATTATAATTTTCGCTTGTTGCTTGAATCTTAAAAAGGCTTAGAATTATAAGTATATTGATACATTTCGGTTATGTTCAATAAATTTTCGTGTTATGAAATTACATTGGCTTCTTGGAGAAATCGAACTGATGGTTGCAACAACCTATCGAATCAAAGAAACGCCTGCAGGGTATATCAACTCACTTTGAAAAGGCCCGAATGCCAGTTCACCATAAAAATCTTCCACTTTTAGACATAAAATCCAGCAGTTTTTCAGCACAGCTGTCGCTTTCAGTTGACAATAGTCATCGCCCATGCAACGTTTAACCTGGAAACATTCATGAAAACCGTAGATTAAGTGATTGGTTCTCGCAAGAGAATGCTGGAAAACTGACGCTTCTTTGCCGCTGCTTCATTGCAAGTGATTCATTTTTACTCCCAGTCGTATGCTTTTACTCATTTCAATGATCCCCATCAATCGATCCTTACGTCCTTGGGCGAGTTTTTTTCGCAGAGTCGTTTTCGCAGAATGTAGGAACCATTATCGCTAGCGGACACGTCAGTATTTTGCAGTTTATAGCATTGTTCTTTGCGTACACATGAGTGAGTTCGGTATGAAGAAAGCTCAGCAAAACGATAGGATCCGAGAAAGTTGTGACACAAACGTAATGAAAATGGCATTGTCGATAAGATTTTGCTGCTTCAAGACAAAGACGAATTTGGATTGCTGCTGCATTGTAGCCTCCGGTAAGATGTGTCACTCTTTCATTCCTTGGAAGCCATCGGTATGTTCTTCTCGGTGCCCGAAATATTTCCAATCTATCGGTATCTTGTTTTCGGTTCACGAAATGTCGTTTTGCCCTCGGTATCTTGTTATCGGCGTACATAAGAGCTACTTCGTATGGATCATTACGTTCGTTTTCGTGCTGAATCTATTTGTTGTGAATCGTTGTGCTGACTTCAGTTTAACTACACTTGTTCGCGTCAAGCCTCATGGCTTGGTATATTAACCAATAGGTCACGAAAGTCGTTAATTTTTTCTTGTTCGCCCATATTTTACGGTAAAATATTTACCGGTAGTTTCTTTCCAAAAGGAAACTCACCTAGCGTCACATTGAACCAAAGCGTCAACTTTTTCAATGCTGTCAAGAAAGATGTCGAGAGAGTAAATTGGTAATATATCATGAAGAAAAATTACTCATAGATAAGGTGCCATGCTAACTTTTAAAAAGAAATTTAAGCCGCAATTTCCTTGGCGCCAGTGTAGACAGAGTTGTATAAATGCCTCAATTTGGATACGGCAGTTAACAGGTGCATTTGTTACAATGCATTTCATCTCTGTTAGTTATTGCTAAAATTTGACAAACAAATCCATCTCATTAGTCCTCTGCTTTATTTCGTAGTTATCGGACGCACACGGAATGGTTCCTGAAAGTTGCTGTTCTGTTAATGGTTGGGGAAGATAGCTCAAGCATTGTGAATATTTGGTTGTTTATACCAATGAGAAAGTTATGCAAAGTCAGCTATGGTACTTATAGTGTATACAGGAATTCCTGCATTGTGCTTATTTTGATATCTGTTATGTCTACTGTAACCACGTGTCCACGTGTAGATACATGCTTTAGTTGTCTATGTGATTGGAGGGGCACGTACGTTCTGTTCAATGTTCACTCCCACGATAGTATAAAGATATTGAGTACCAAGAGGAAGAAAATGATGCCAAAAAATAATTCACTGAAAATTTATAGTTTTGATACTGCGTTGCATACTCGATTTCGCGCGTAGCAGAGACCAGAGACGGGGCTCTTGAGTTTTTTCTAGGGAAGTAGATTTTTGAGGTGGTTTCCCGTTGCCTTCCTCACCAATGGCGTTTTAAAAGTGACACAGAGGAATCGAACTGGCAACCCCTGTGTTGTGAGTCCGCATGCTTTACCACTACGCCACGGCGCCATTATAGTTTTGATATGAAATCCTTAATACTTTGTGCATCAAACCTGTTTTTCGTCTCAATTCCTTTATATTGATGTCAACATGTTACTTTCATGAACCATCTAGTGTTTCTCAGGTACGCCAAAGCAATGCACTGGCTTTAATTGTTTACTTAATTAAACTCCTTACAATGGTTGGAGGTGAGAAAATTTTGAATCTTGGAACCACCTAAATTCCATTTCCTGGGATTTTGGGAACAATTTGCTTTCCGTCACAACATGTGGAGAAAACAGGGTTTTCTTTTGTGAAGCTAGTTTTTGATATTCAATTGAAAAGCGGAAACAATTTAGTCTAAATGTTTTCATACGATGAGTAATGACAAAAATCAGTCACAATTTATGTACATAAGAATGGATAATAGATGGTGGATGGATCGAGTATCTTAATCATCATCATATTCTTCGCTCTCCTCTTCTTCCTCCTCCTCCTGCTCCAATGCTTCCTGCTGAGCAGCTCTTAGTGCTCTCTCAGCTTCCACTGTTGGGTCATCGGTTTCTGTCACTTCAGGCCCGCTTGGATATTCTTCTTGTGTTGACGGTGGAACAGGCGGGCTGTAATTATCTGCGCTGTACTTCTGACCCCAACCAACATAGATGTTTTCAAATTTCCTGTGAAGGAAACAAAAAAGAACTTACAAAGAGCAGATGTTCCCGCAGAGGATAACAAACTCGATTGATATTTGCCTGGTCTTCTACATAGAATTCCGTGTAAGCGTCTTATCATTCCATTTTATTGCCATCCAGTCGCAAGTGCCCTTTTACTGAGATCTGCAATACTGAATTACTTGCTTGAAAGCTATTTCTAAGGTAATAATGATTACTATCCTCATATTTTTATGTAAGAGCAGTTATGCAACGTGCCCCTTTGGGTATGTTCGCTCAATTACGGGATTATTTGATGATACAGATCAATCTTTTCAGATTCGATTTAATTGATTCATATTTTTGAATGCTTTTCTAAGTAGTTTATTTTGCCAGCTTTTAAGGGATTGAAATTGTTTCGAGGCTCGATCCTAGGGATTTCATTTGATGCACAAAATTTCTTCATTTATCCTTTTCCAGTTCATTTTCGTTCAGGCATATTTGATTATTACATTTGCATTTCGATAGCTTTTTTAACATTTAATTTTATTCATTTATGCCAAAATGGCCATTGTTGATAAAACGCAGTGTAGTTTTACCACATGCAGTGCGTTGCAGTCCTCCCACCTATCCTACCTCCTAGGCCCTTCTGATTATGATACTTACTTTTCAATGCAAAAGGCATGGGCTCCAGGCCATAAATTTGAATGTAATATTGCAATTGCATATTGAGGAATTAGACCAGTTGATTTTTGAGTTGTCCACGCCAGTATTCCATCCACTTCTGTCAATTTGAAAACAAAAGGTTTTGATCATTCAAATCATTTTTGGATGCATTTTCTTTGCAAACAGAAAAAACTTAAGGTGCAAAAGTTTTATTGTTTTCAGGATCAGATTAAAGATTTGACAGAACTGTGATAATTTGTGAGTTTAAGTAAGACAACTTTCAGATGGGAAAGATAGCGATCGAGAGAGACAAAGAAATATAACGTTTTGTAGCCATGTCGTCCAGCATGACCTTTCATGTTTTCAAATCCCTTTAATTGTTTTCAATGAACAAGGCACTCGATTCCTTTTGAGAACAAAGAGAAGTTTCTCACTATACTTTTCGAAAGACGTTTGCTCCAGCAGTAAGCCCGTCAGCAGTTGGCATACATACCATTGTCTTCTGAGAGAGGAGTCAGAAGAGGAGGCCCACTTTCTGGCTCAGGTTCATCTGGTTCCTCTCTTTCCTCATCTTCGTCTTCTTCTTCCTCCTCATCCTCTGAAGGAAGACTTGTGTTAAACCATGAACATCTCCCCTGAAACAGTAACAACTGGCTAACAGAAAAGTATTGTTACACAACTGATAATGAAGATTGTACATGGCGACCTACCGCGCTCGCTATTTTTTGCGTTTTCATAAAAGAGCCGTCGTTGTGGCTGATACATTGGTTAATGCAAGTCTATTGTGCTGAGGGCTCTCGGCTCAATCTCATCAATCCATGATTTCTATCTTGGTTTGTCTTGCGCAATGGTCTTGAAGATGATGCAGCTCCTAGCTTCTCTATCTTGACATGTGTATATAAGGTCATGTCCATTATCCGTTCTTGTTCTTTCTTTGACATTGCTCGAGTACGTCATTCTCTGTTTCAATCTTGCTATTTTACCTTCAATCTTCCTAGTTAGCGATAGATTCTCTATGCTTTTCTTTCACGTTTTGTTGGTTTCTCTTGTTTGATACTTAATTGATCCACGAAATCTTAAAATTCTTCGTAAAAACTACGCATTTATTATTCCCAAATGTTTCTGCATAAAAGAGAAAACGCTCCATGCATTGCATCCATATAAAAAGACAGTTTAGATGTAAGAATTCAACATTTTCTGACGTGTAGCATGACGATATTTGCATTTATTAAGACCGATCTTTGCATTTATTAAAACCGATCTGTTCTTGCTGAAAGATGCTTTGCTTAATGTCTCTCTTCGATTATTTTCACACTTGATTTGCCATCGGACGTTAAAAACCTTCGACCTTTCAACTGGTTTTATTTCTTTTCCATTTGCTAAAAGTGAACGTGATGGTGGAATTGGCTTCTTAGATATTGCCACTGAGTTTGTATTCAATGATTACCCTAGAGACTCTCTCTCTTAAAACTTTATCCAGAATGAGTTGGATTTCCTCCTTTTCAGCGAGCAGAGCAGTATCGTCTGCCTATGTAATAAACGCTCCTTTCAACTCTTCGATTCCAACAAAGATTGTTTCACGATGCAATGAAAATAATCTGGCAGTAGAACACATCCTTGTCGAACACCTCTATCGATCTTACCACTCGGTTCATTTCCGTCTCTCTGCCGCAATTTGTTCCCAGTATGCATTTCTTATCCATCGGAGAGTCTTCCCATCTATATCAGATATGGGCAAATATTTATTTATGTTGAACCTTTTCAAACGTCTTTCAATCAATAACCAACAGCAAATACACATTTCTCTGAATGTCAATGCTCTGATGAGTCATATTTCGTTTGATGAATACCTCCAATCAGAAGTCTCCTCTATTAAATCCTACCCTGGTTACCGGAGTGATATTGGGTGCAAAGTGCGGTGAAGCATAATTCTTCAGGAGATTTATCCTCATCTAGTTAATTCCTTACAATACACCGTAGAAACCACTCCAAAAATTAGAAACTTCATCTACAGTGTAAGTATCGATTTCGTTTTGCTCCTGCATATATAGCAAGTAACTTACGACTGGCTGATACTCACGGTCGCTTGGTTTTCTCTGTAAAAATGCTTGCACAGCTTTTTCCCTTATATTTGGTTTATGACGAATAAGAAAATAGCAAATATAAAGAAAATATAGATTTTCGAATAAGATTAAGAAACGCCTACGCTAGAAGAAACATAAGCACGTAAAATGAACCATTTCGTGGACCGTCTTTCAAAATGAAAGTATTTTAAGTTAGAAGTTGATTTCATGCGATTTCTCATGTTGTGTGTAGCCTTTAAGACGAGATATATATGCATAAGCTGGTTCTTATATGCTCAATGCCGTATCAAAAAACTTGATCTAAATGGAGGAATTGTAGCACTTACCTGGGGTAATATGTATGGCATATGGTGAACCCAGAAGGAGAGTGAAGGGTCAGTTAGCTCTCCAATGGGAAGGCCTTCGAATTCCATATTGATTTCAAAATTCTCCGGGCCTAAGAGTAAGAGTAATTACTAAAGAATTATTTTTTCACTTCACTATTTTTACTTAAGCGATAGATTGGTGGAAATGTGGTAACTAGTGTCATAACGGCACTTTCTTACATTTGTGTTAATCTTATTAGTGGGTTATGTTGAGGAAAGGCTATGGTGGCCTATACAAAGCCCCAACAGGGAGAAAGAAGAAAGCGAGCAGCTAAGAGGATAGAGAGATAAGATCAAGTTTATTGATCTTAGATTTGAAAGATGGCAAGTTGTAGGACTCAGGAAAGCAAGAAGAAGGCAAGACGTTCCGTAAATTGGTGGTGTTCATAGACGGAGATCCATATTTTTGCTGGATTGGTCCCAAACTTTCTTGTTCACTGTATGCATTGCTATGCGACTGTCGCAACTATAGTTGTTGATAAAAACCAAGATTTATAAATGTTTTCCAATCTTCTAACTTACGAAAAACAACTGCTCACACACACAAAAATCTCGTTATGTCCTCTGTCTAACACAACACCCAACTCCCAAGTGGGCACCAACATTAACTCTCCGTACACAGGAGACAACACGAAACGACAAGTTCTAATTACAAAAACCGTCTGACACAATACACAACTCCCGAGTGGCCACCAAACAATGGACAAACTTTACGCACCTACAACAGCAACCTTGCATAAGTACCACCCTAATATCAGTTTAACGATGCGATTAAATCTTTAGTGAATGCTTTATGCATTAGGTACTAAAATATCCGCAATGGTAGCACTTTTTAAATAACCTTTTCTACCTGTACTGAGAAAATTTGACTTAGCAAACAATAACATGCTTCCAAATCCCAAAGGGCTTAACCCATTCCTAACTTATTCCAGCGGGGCTCTACCCCAAAAGCCCCGAAGTATACGCTTTATTTGGCATGAGTGCTTGCCCTCTTTCATACGTTGAAAATTTCATCTAGGAAGAAGTAACAACCAATTCATTATCAAATAAAAATAACCGCTTCCCGCTCAATTTTATTTCAATTTCACTGGTCAAGTTGGGAAGACAAAATAGATGACTGCTTACCAATGCCTTCTTCGTCGTCGTCCTCATTCTCTTCGAACACATAGTAACCTTGCGGGCTAACCTGCGTTGACGCTGAAATCCTAGCTATCTGAGCTCGTAGATAGTTTGCTTCGTTACCAGGGAATGGCGGGTAACTGACGATCTGAGAAAGGACGAAAATACGTTTCATTAAGCGAAAGAGAGACATCACTTGTGGCATAAGGTCAAGTGCTTCTTTGCTTCAAGAATATCATAGGCTGAGGCGATGTTTACTATTGCCATGTGCGTTTTATCCGGCATAGAAAGGTGGAATTTCAGGACACTGAGAATTTATGGTTACATTTATGGTGATCTACAGCGCTCTCCGCGATAGCCTTATTATTTGGCTTACTGAAAGTTTAAGATTTAGGTGAAGGTGTGAACCAGTGACTGTAGTCAGTCACCAAGCCCCTTAACGAAGGTGTCCCAACACTCTGGGAGGCATAATCATAGTATAAGATACCCATCCATTGTATTAAGTGTATCAACCAGGTCATAAAATACTGCTCTTGGTAGAAGTTACTGACACATGCAATTTCCTATACCACCCGTCTCATGCTAACAGCTCTATTTGCACTGAGGCAAACAACGAAGTTGAAACCAAAGAAAGCAACATACCTCAGCATCAAGTTGCCCAGTCATGAACTTCTTTATCACTCTCGAAATGGAAATTTGTTTAGGACTGACTGGCGGCAAACGATGCCATGACTGTCCAGCTGAAATTCACAAGCCCATAATGAATGTCTCAAATTTTTACATTTGTTGTGATACATGCTTTGACGTAAAGCACTTAATATGACATGTACTTCTACACATTTCCTTTGCAAGGATATTTTCTGAAGAGACGAGCTACTATCACAAAGTAATCATAATGATGACAATGTTTACACATAATAACTTCTAAAATGCACACAGTGCTGTTATCAATGAGGGACCTGTAAACAACTGCCTTAACGCGTCCCACATAGGTTGGGTGACCTCTGCTGATAGATCTCCTCCACCTCATCCTGTCCCTGGTCTCATCCTCCTCCAATGCAGCTGTTGTTCATTTTTTAATGGCTGTACGGCAGTCACTAAAGGAATGCCCCAGCATGAGCTGGATTTTATCTAGTACGCATCATCTTGGAGTTTGAGTTTGGCTAGCATTTGAACCCCCAGATGCCCTTCTTACCATCAATGCTGCGCACCCAGTGACTGGGTAAAGGTAGGATTTTTATCGGGACACACTATCTCTAGCCATTGTTAAGGCTAGGGATGGTGCCAGAGGGGGTTGGTACCTCGTCTGATATGGGTTGATTTACAGTTCCAATGATACAGAAACAAATCAAATCATACGTTGGTGCTATAATTGAGACAATTTAAGGGTTTAGCTGGATTTCTTTGTTAATATGCACTCAAGCCAAAAGTATACAACAAGCTGGATGTTTAAGATTCAGTGGTTGCTTCTTGAAGATTTCAAAATACAGCCATACATACGCTCGTTGCAAACGAAGTAAACTTTAGAGTTGCATCCAGTCCCCATATCTTCCCTTGGTATTAGTGGTGGCGGTCGGTAGTCGATCTTGGGTAAGTCATCAAGCTCTGATTGATCCTCATCTATGATTAGAAGACTGAAAATTTCACAACATTCAGTGCCAAGGAAAGAGGTAGGAATAGTGATGGTGCAGGAATGCAATTAGCACTGAAGCTACCTGAAGGGAAAAGAAGGCAACAAAAATTGAATAACTTGGGAAAAATAAATATCTATACCTCCCAGTAGAAGATTTTCTTTAGCTTCAGCAGCTTCCTATTGAAAAATGAGGCATAGATGCAGGGTGATAAAATACAAATGATCAACTGGTTAGCATGAGGTTGTCTAAATCTCATATAAGGGCTGTGATAGGCTGAACTGCTAAAAGAAGAATACCTCAAGAGAAATGAGAGCCAACAAATTTAGAGAAGAGGCAAGAGAACTTTTCAGATTGCTTCTAGAGAAAATGCTATAAATGGTCAAACCTACCTAATTCATTATTTAGCTCAAAGAAATAAGAATCTGATAAGTGATTGACCTAGGTGACTTGTTTAGTCATATGAATCATCTGCTAACCTGCTGAGAAAACGACTCTTCGTCTTCCTCAATATATGGATCTTCACCTTCTCTAAACTGGGCCTCCGCTATGTAGTAGCTTGCTTCAATACCAAACATCTTCCCTAAATAGAGTAAAGCAATTGTTGCTGTTGGAAATCATAGAAATGATTTTTAATGAATTTTGCATTGAGAAGAATTTATGATCCAAGAGAGAAGCAGGTCCTGTAAATGAGGGTGTACATATCCTAATTTAAAGAAGTTATAAGTTTGTGGTTGTGCTTACCCCAAAACCGGCAAACTTGAAAGGGATATGCATCTGATAGCTGTTTTATAGCTAGAAATACCCTGAATGTCTCTTCTCTTCCAAGTCCAACATTAGCCTGTTCAAAATAATAGGCATTTTCTAGAATATCACCAAGAATTTGGCCTCCTGCTTCTTCAACTTCATTCTCAATGGAATCTGGTATCTCTGCATCTTTTCGCTGCAATTTGAAGACATAAAAAGTTTTGGGAATTGAATTTTACTCTTGGATCAAAGAATGTACTGATAAAAATTTGGACACAGCTCTCTAAGCATAGTAATATGAAAATCAAACCAAATTCATGAAGGAAGCATGATCCTCCAGAAAATTTTTGATACTAAAGGTTGGAAGGCCATTCGCATGAAAGCTGCAAAATTAGCTTTGAAGAGGAAAGATTTGACGCTATCAAGAGGAAATCTTTGCAATGCCGTGTACAGAAAGTTTCTTGGCTTGTATTTTTGTAAACATCATCGCATCAAAAAAGGATCCATCGAGCACTTGAAAGCTAGGTGTGCACATTATGACTTTAACAGATAAGAAAGTTTTGTACATGCCTGAAATAAACATCTATGGTCATTAGCCAAATGAACCTCTGAAGGAATTTCAGCCTGATTCTGAAACATAATATAACAAAAATTGCATAGCATACTTGATTTTAAGCATAGTAGATGCTATAGGCAGGGCTCTCAGTTCTTTCTTGGGTAGTGAGTTTTCATGAGGTGGGATCCTGGTTCTTTTTGCAACAATGGTACTTTGTAAAATTTCATGAACTTATAAACATTTCAGTCTTGCATTAGGAGTCACAACAACAATACAATACCGCTATAGTGTTTAACGGCATTTAGTGACAGAGCTGCTATATCTGAAAAATCTCAAATATAAAAGGTAGAACTCAGTAGAGGCCATATAGGTGGTTTAATGTGACAGCAGATAAAGATCCTCATGTTAGGTGTATTATGCAGAATTAAGCAATCAGTTATGATGTTTCTTAGTACTCAATGGTAGGTAAGAGTGCTATTGGCTTTTAGAGAGAATGAACACAGCGTTTTAACCCGAGCTTGTCTTAAATGCCATCTCAGAAAACTCCATCTTGATAATGTCTTATTAACATTAAAATCATATTAGCAACAAAAGCTAGTCACTTTTCAAGTCAGAAACAAGGTTTGCTTCAAACCACAGGTAAAATTCACCATAAAAGTCATCAAATATTTTAGCTTATTAAAAAAGAATTATCAAATGAAGGTCAAAATGAGAGCTTGTTAACTGCATTCAGTATCCCTGCTCATTAAAGGATATTTACCCCTTCTGTTCTTTTGCAAAGTTTGTATCAGGACATACTACATCACATAATCTATATAAATAAAAATACATTCAAAACTCATACACTACATTAACCAGTGCATTAAATTTTCCCAACCTGGATTGTATCTCTGTCTGGCTTGAACTTTGCTCTTTTCTGTTCTCTGCTGAGCTCTTGAAATGTATCTTACAGTAAAAACAAAGCATTTTATCTCAAATACTGTGAGGAAATGGTTATATTCTATGGACATCATATTGAATTAGGGCAATGTATATCTAAAAGTAGTTCAAAGTACTTTTGTGTAGCAAGATTATCATTTTTCACACACCATAGAGCTTTTAATGAAGGGTTCTTGCTGCATTTTTTGAAAATGTTTTGATGCCAAGGAATGCCAATGAATTACTATTTATATACGAGTCAAATTATCAAAGTTTGATTCATAGAAAATATTTAATTCTACTTTAAGGTGAACAACTTCACACATACCTATTGAGTCAGCAGGTTTGTCTTCAAGAATCCTTGTCAAAGTATTTACTAAATGATCATACCTTTAAAAAAAGGATGACCATTTTTTACATTTTTATATCACTTATTTTTCTACTTGTAACATTGTTTGCCTTTGTGCTTCATTTGAATTCTAGAAAGAATTAAAAATAGGGCTTATTGGCATAGTAGCTAGCCAGGTGTCTCTTTGTTGAAGATCCTGTGCTTGAGGCAAACTTTTTCATTTTCCTAAATGCCTTTTATCTGTCCACCTAAACTGTAAATTGTTAACTGGCATGAAGCTGTTGAGAGCAATATGTGGACAGGAAAGGAATTGGCCCCCTATCTTAACGTTCCATGGCTCTGAATAATAACTGTCTAACGAGATACCCTTTGATGCTTTTTTAAGTATTGGACTCATTTAAGTGATGCAAACTGGAAACCAGCATCAATAATTAGGATATCATAGCTTTGTTCGTCAAGAGATTTAGTAAGAAATGCGGGTCTTGTATGTACCCGCGTGCAGCCCTGAGCTTATTCTGTTCGCCCAATTGTCTAGTACTCTGTTCACTGATAAATTGGATCAAATCTTGACAACATGAATGCCTTGTAAAAACCAAATTATTGCATCATCTTCTAAAATAAATGCAATTCCATTTTGAAACCACTATTGATTGCAGCCAAGCCTGTTAGGCCAGTTGTCATACTTCTAACATGGATACAGACTCGTTTGCATAGGCAACTTGAAAGATGTTGGTCTTCACAGTATCTTTTTGACAGAAGAAGAAAATAACTTTCTGAGCTTTCAAAGCATGAAATATTTAAAGTGCTATAGGATATTTGACTTCTATGCCTTAAAAATGGTACGTGAATTTAGGAAGATTTTAAAAGGTCTTACAAATTTTCTCCATTTTTGGAACTCGTTGCAAGCAAATATGTTTTCGCATTTCTGATCTCATCCTCAAGATAATTATTCATGCGTTCCTCCTGTTGCCAAGGTTCCTCCATCTTTTCGCAATAAAGGAGAAAGTATAAACGCTGCAAGTAGGTCTTTGAGAAGTTCTCTCACGGGATCAAGAAAGTGCTGACAATATTACCCAGCTTTGGTAGGCATGGATACAGGCGCGACCTCCCTTTGAAAACACTAGTAAGAGGCTGGAGAGGGAGTACGTACTGTTTGAGGAAGTTTGTTGCTCATAGTAAAAGCGAAGCAAATTTTTGAGAGCCATTCATTACTTTGCTTCATAATGTTGCAATCGTCACAAAAAGAGAACTGCCACTCTGAAGCACTTTATGGGGAATTGGCCAGTCAAATTCTTCCAAATTTTTGGCACAGTAATCTGCATCCTGTGGTGCCGTGACGTTGTGGCTAAACGTAATAATAATAATGATAATAATGTACGAATTTGTATACAGGAATAACCTATCAGCATGTCAAGCATGTTATCATTAGGGTCATGCGGACTCACAACACAGGGGTTGTCAGTTCGATTCCTCCATGTGTCACTTAAACGCCATTGGTGAGGAAGGCAACGGTTCCGTCTCTGGTTTCTGCTGCGCTCGAAATCGAGTATGCTACGCAGCCTGCATCCGCTACAACATATAATTACCAGGGGCTAGGTATTTTCAACAATTCAATAAAATTTATGCTTTAAAGCAGTATTGCAATGCTTTTATATCATTATTAACGCACGTTTCTATACTCTATTAATTTAGCCTCCTTTTGAGAAGGAGGAGCTTTTTTAATGGGGATTGATTGAAGCATATGTGTTTTCTCTCTCTCTTCATACTTTCCTTTTTAAGCTATGATATCTGGCGACGAAAAGAGTAACTAATCAGTTACGATGAACCCACTTGCAAAAGCAACCGGTACTCCAATTTTTGATCCGACCGATCACGACGGGAACCTTCTTCAGGCTTTCCAAAGTTACGTTGAATCTTGGGAAATGTGGTACGATTAGGCATCCTTAAACGAGCTCCACATCGATGCTTCTACCGACCAACGCCATGAACACAAAGCCAAAGTATTCCGAATGTGTGCTTTTCAAGGTGAGAAACTTAAAAGTGATCTAAAATCTGAAATTAATCAGGACTTTTCGGCTCTCAAAGCAGCCAGTTTTGATGCCACGATAGACAAGCTAACCAACCGATATAACCCTACTCAAAACAAAGTTCTGCTACACTATCAATTCCACCAACTTAAGCAGCTCCTTGGGGAGAAAATTGATTCATATATCAATAGAGTGCAGCTCCATGCTGATAACTGTGCTTTCAAATGTCAAAATCCAGGATATACTGAAAAGAATCTCATACACAATTCCTTAATCCGAGATCAAATAATAATAGGTACGAATATGACGATGCTACGCACTAATGCCCTGGATAAAGAACATGACCTACCAACCTTAATCAGCCAAGCACGAACGCTTGAAACAACGTGCGGCACTGCAAAAACAAGCGCTATATGGGTTATTTTAGACAATACAGATCTCAAAGGTAGCCGCTCAAATCTTCTGTCCTGCAAATTAGCTGATTCACTGGGAATCATTTCGTTCCACAATCCACAGCATGACATACGTAGAATCCGGATGCAAAGCCAATCATTCAGCCCCCACGGCATATACCTTTTCATCTACAGCCAGACTTCACCAAAATCATCGATACCATGGAACAAGAGGGTGTTATCGAACAACATTACGGCCCTGTTACATGGCTGTCCAATCCATTGCTCGTTCCCAAACCTGACAGGGAACTAAGGGTCACAGTAGATCTCCGTTGCCTAAATAAGGCTCTCCAAAACCCTCATCTTCCTATTCCGCGTGTCGAAGACATTATGCCAATGTTCAATGGGAAGTCAACCTTAACCAAACTTGACTTAAAAACTGCCTTCCACCAACTGGAACTATCTGATGAATCACGCCCCTTAACAGTCTTTCGTGCATGCGATAGGCTCATGCGTTATAAACGACTCACAATGGGCACCTGCCCGCATCAGGTGAACTTAACAAACGACTACGCCAACTGCTACTACCAATCTTTGTGACCTAGCAAAGGACTCTTCAACATTTCACTGGTCCCATCACCATGAATTTCACGAGTAAGAAAAACGGCATGAAGCGGCTAATAGTCAAGCAAGTAAAATAGTTAATCAATGCCGAATACAATTATCAAAAGCTATATGCGGTTGATCAAAAGCTATATGCGGTTGGCGGAAGATGGCGTTCCTGTTACTAGAAAGGCTTGCCCTCGTTTTACTCATGCTTGTGTGCAGAAAACAAAGTTTTACTAGCTATTGTGCATTAGCTGAGTCGATAGATGATTACAGCAAATGGAAAATGGGAGAAACATTCATATACTCATCGCTTTGGACAAGCAAGGAGACAAATCTGTTCTGGCTTAGGCCACATCGCCGAGGACTCGTGACATTGCTGCTCCTCGTTGCTGGAAACCTGTCCCGGGCCAGTATCAAGAACAACTTGTCTTGGCTGTCATAAAACCATCCGAAAGAATCAAAAGCGATCAATTTGTATAAATTGTGATGAGACCTTGCTTTTAAGATGCCTTGTCGAAGACCTCAATGTTTCGACGGTGGGCCTAAAATGTCAGACATGTGCACTTGCAAGAGACGAACGTCGTGAACAGCCTGTACGTGAAGCTGACGACTCAGGGACTAAAAATGAATGTTTTGCAGAGTTAAAATCATATGCCAAAGCGAGAGGACTAAAGCTTTTTCACCAAAATGTTTGTGGTCTAGTTAGAGTTCATAATCAACTAAAGATTTTGCTACATGAAGTACAGAGCATTGTGTTGTTTGGAGTCAGCGAGAGTCATTTAAATCCAGAGATATCAAATGCGGAATTAAGGGTACCTGGTTACGAGCTGCACAGACTCGATCGGAAAAATGGACCTGGAGGGGGTGTAGCAGTTTATGTGAAGGAAAATATGAGTAGTGACAGAAGGCCCGATCTAGAGGTAGAAGGTATCGAATGTTGCTGGCTTGAAATAAATGTGAGAAATTCGAAATCATTATTAGTCGGAATTCTTTACCGGCCTCCTGGTATGATCTAAATGAGGATTTTGAACAATCATTTGATGATATGTTGGGTACTACCATCGCCGAGGAGAAGAAGCAATCATAATGGGTGACCTAAATTGAAACTATGTGAAAGATGCAGATCATAAAAGAATAAAAAATATTGTAGCTGGCTATGGTTTTAAGCAGCAGTTTAAAGAACCCACACGAATAACACCTGAATCTAGTACCTTGATTGATATAATTGCCTCCACCCATCCAGGGAATGTGAAATCCTATTTTGTCCTTGGTTCATCTCTCAGTGATCATGACGTAATTGCCATCGTCAGGAAAATAAATTGTCAAAGAACAAAGCCAAGGAAAATTGTATCCAGAAATTTTAGCAAATACTGTCATGAGACCTTTCAGAACGACCTCAAAGCAGTCTCATGGGATGGTGTATTAGCACAACAGGACGTAAATGGATGCTGGCAGTTATTCAAAGACTGTTTTCTGAAAGTTTTAAATCGGCATGCGCCTCTCGTTGAGAGAAGTGTTAAGGGACGAGATCTTCCTTGGCTGGACAATGAAATAAAAAGGGCAATTCATGAAAGGGAATACCATCATCGCAAAGCTAAACAAGCTAGAAATGAACACCATTGGTCAACATACAAAAGGAAACGAAATGCCGTCACATCTATGATCAGGAGAAAAAAGGCCAAACATCACAAGACACTGATTCAAGAAAACAAATCTAACCCTAAGGGATTTTGGAAAGCAATAAAGAAATGCCTACCTGACAACAAACCATGCCAACAATGGTCTAGCTCATTCAATATAAATTTAATTGTGACAAAAGATAAAAAGGAAATCGTAAGTAGCTTCAACAAATTCGTTGCAAGTGTAGCTGCAAAACTTTGAGCTGCTTTGCCACCCTGTTCCCCTGAAGATGTTAACGGTATCAGACATCAAGTAAATCCCTAAAATAAGAGGTTTCGTTTCAAACCATTTACGAAAAGCGAAGCTTTTAAAGTGCTCATGTCTTTGAAAAGATCAAAATCTCCTGGAATAGATAACATTCCTCCAGGAACTGTGAAGGATGCAGCAAAAGTAATCATCCATCCTCACCTCCACATCATAAATCTCTTTTTGGCAACATCAACCATCCCTCGGAAATGGAAGGTAGCGCGATGCGTTCCAATCTTCCAGAGTGGAAATGCGAAGGATTTCGACAACTACAGACCAATCTCAGTACTGCCCGTCTTTTCAAAAATTCTGGAAAGGGTTGTTCACAATCAGCTTTATGAATACCTAGAAAATAACGAGTTTCTGTCATCTCAACAGTTCGGATTCAGAAGAAGCCGTTCAACATCTTCGGCTGTTGTATACTTTACTGATATTGTGAGAAAAAACATGGACAGAGCTCACCTTGCTGGTGCCCTGTTTATAGATCTAAGTCAAGCTTTCGATACAGTGGACCACTCCACTCTTATTTCAAAGCTTCCTCTTTATGGTATCGAGCATGCAGAGCAAAGGTGGATTCAAAATTACCTTACACAACGATCTCAAATTGCTTGTTTTGAGGGAGAACTATCGCAAGAAAAAAAGATTACATATGGAGTCCATCAAGGCTCAATACTAGGCCCATTGCTATTTCAAATTCACATCAACGACGTCCACTTAGATATCGAAAACTGCAAAACTATTATGTATGCTGATGATACTGTTCTCTTGTTTTCGGACAAGACAGAGGCTGAGATAAATAAGGCAATCAATACGATGCCAATCTCTTGCATACTTGGCTTTGCAATAGCAGTATCATTCTGAACTCAAATCGGGGGAAAACTGAATTCATGATGTTTGGCACAGCAGCAAGGAGGAAAAAGATAGACAATGAAATGATCATAGAAATTAACACCAAACCCATAAGCAATACTGATAAGCACAAATACTTGGGTATCCATCTGGATCCATCGCTGTCACTGACCGACCATGTTCATAAAGTTTGCAAAAAAAGCATCAAGTAGACTAGGACTACTGAAACGTATTCGACCCATACTTACTACTCATGCAGCCCTCGACCTGTATAAAGCAATGATACAGCCTGTCACGACAGACTGTAGTACAGCGTTCTTATCTATGTCGGAGACAAATAGAAAGAAATTTGAACGGTTAGAAAAAAAAGCAGCAAAGATCAACTTAAAAAATTCCTAAAGTGAAAACTGAGAGCGCGAAAAGAGGTTTTTATTTCAGTGGTGTAAAGATTTATAATGCATTACAAACGCATTTAAAGACGGAGAGATGTTACCTTCCTTTCAAGCAAGGACTCAAAGAACATTTTATGGATTGATTAATTTTTTTTGGGTAATATTTGTAATATGTTTTATCACACAATGTCATAATAGAATACAGGGCTTCTATTGATAGCAGCTGAGATATTGTAGCTGATTGAATAACCCTGTATAAAGAATGTATTATTATTATTATCATTATTAACGTGGTTTTTTCTCTTCTAACCGACCCCTCATAAGCAAAAACAATCAACAACTCTGGTCTCTTGGGCTTATGCCCAATTTTAAACAACAGCGTTCATCGCGCCTAAGTATGATATACTATACTTAATACAATACAAAACGAAGCACCAAAGAAAGAACGAAAACAAACGACTATACAAGACTGGACATGAATGTGTGACACCTCCGTTCTTTAAGATAAATCTTTGATTTCTTGTAACATCACCTTTATGCTCATCTTGTAACTTTTTTGAGTGTCCGTTCACTTTATCTATCTTTGCAATCTACATTACTCTATCTTACAGGTGGTAGATGGGTTTTACTCATCGTCCGGGGCAGTACCACCACTCTACCTTTTAGTGCCTTCAGTGACTATGTCACTATCAGCTCTAGGGTAGAGAAGCCGGCGCTTGTGGTTGGTTTGTCATTATGAACAGGGACTGCGGGAGACGGATTTGCCAGTCTGTTCCTTGGCTATACCTGAGGGTACCGTTGGAAAGGGTGCACTGCAGGCCCCGCCGCCAGATAGTACAGAGGCTCAAACCCATTGATAGCGCTTTGGGAGGCTGCCTTACCAGCTGGTGTATAATCCCGGGCTGCCTGTTATGCCAGTTTGCAATTGGAGCCACTCTTAGCTCGCAGCTCTGGGGGGCCCTCCTGAGACCACAGGATAGCTATGGGAACTCTCAAAGGCTTTCAGATTACCTCCGTCACTGTCATTTTGACTGTCCCAACCACATCTTATTATCAACTTCTTCTTTGAATCAAGACAATACTAACAATACTTCCACTGCAGTAACTAACTTGGCGCTTAAACTCTTTTCTATGTCATTCTGCAACATCCGTGGACCATCTTCCAACATCAATCCAGTACACCATCATCTCCAATCCATAAACCCCTGTGCACTCTTCCTCACTGAAACCAAAATCAAACCTCTTGATCCCAGTAACAGCACTGTTCTCTCTCCTCATCTCAAATGCCAAGGTTATGAGTTGCTGCAGTGGAAGTATTGCCTCCAACTCCTACCTGGACGACCAAGGGGTCCAACCTCATTACTTCCCCCTGCAAAATTCACTATGTCACCCATTAAGTTCTCCACACGAGAAGTTCGCCAAACCCTCCTTCAGCTTGACACCTCCAAATCCAAAGGCCCTGATGGTATTCCAGCAATAGTTGTCAAAACCTGTGCTCCTGAACTTGCCCTATTCTTAACAAACTATTCCAGATTTCATACACTCTTGGCACATTTCCCACCTCGTGGAAACAAGCCCACGTCATTCCTATCCCAAAAAAGGCGACAAGTCTAATCCACTCAACTATCGTCCCATTGCAATCACTTCACTCATCTCTAAAACTATGTAGACCATCATCACTAAACAACTTCTTACCTTCCTTGAAACAAACAATCTTCTCTCTGATCACCAGTATGGCTTTCGAAAAGACAGGTCTACTGGTGATCTTCTTGCTTATGCTGTCCATGTCTGGTCCTCTGCTCTAGAATCCTGTCATGAGAGCAGAGCGATCTCTCTCGATATCTCCAAGGCCTTTGATCGCATCTGGCAGAAAGGTCTCCTCGCTAAACTGCCGATGTTTCGTCTCAATCAGACTCTCATTAATTGGATTGGTAGTTTCTTCTCTGATAGGTCAATTGCCATCAGAGTGGACGGCTTCCTCTACAATCTGCACTCTATCAATGCTGGTGTACCCCAGGGTTCTGTCATCTCCCCTGTACTCTTCATCCTCTTCATCAATGACCTGCTCACCTCCACGTCTTCTAGCATTCACTCCTTTGCTGATGATACCTTCCTAAGTTCCTCATTTTCATTCAATCCAAATGACCATGCTTCCACCGATATTTCACTCCACATAAACATTTCAGCCTCGCTTCTCTCCAATGATCTGACAGTTATTGAGAAGTGGGGTAAAGACAACCCAGTTTCGTTCAACCAAAGCAAGACGAAACAGGCTGTCATTTCAAGCAAACGAAATCAAAACTTTCCAGCTGTCTTCATGAATGGTGATAAACTGGACACTTCAGCTTCTTTCACACAACTTGGTCTTTCTCTTTCATATAATCTCACTTGGAAAACTCACATCCATTCCCTTGCTAAACATGCGTCTCAAAAGCTCGGTTTCCTCGCCAGAGCCCGCGGGTTTTTCTCATCTTCTCATCGTCTATCTATATACAAGTCCCAAATCCGTCTTTCTTTAGAGTAATTCTCCCACGTGTGGGGTGGTGCTCCAAAATCTACTCTCTGTCTTCTCAACAAAGTCCAGTCCAAAGCCATTCGTCTCATCAATAATCCTAACCTCACAAAATCGCTCCAGCCTTTTTCCCATCGTCGTTTAGTTGGAGATCTTTCCATCTATTACAGATACTTTAACGGACATTGTTCTCAGGAGATCAGGGATATTATTCCAGTTCCTCTGAGGCGTGTCAGGACCACCAGAAGCACAACTCATTCACACCCTTGCCAAGTTTCACTGCCTAATCCACGAACTCTATCTCACAAATCATCATTCATCCCAAGAACATGCAACTTATGGAACGTCTTGCCTTCTTCTTGCTGTCCTGAGTCCTACAACTTGCCATCGTTCAAATCTAAGATCAATAAACTTGATCTTATCTCTGTATCCTCTTAGCTGCTCGCTTTCTTCTTTCTTCCTTTGTTGCGGCTTTGTATAGGTCACCATGGCCTTTCCTCAACGTAACCCACTAAAAAAAAAAGTCCTTCTTTAGAGTACTGCCCCTACATTTGGGGTGGTGCTCCAAGATCTACTCTGTGTCTTCTCGAAAAAGTCCAGTTTAAAGTCATTCGTCTCATAGAAAGATCTGTCCCCCGTTCAATTTTTCAATTTGCTGACAATGCTGCAGTCAGAATACGTCTTAAGAACGAGAAACGAATTTTGCGGAATCACTTCACGAGGTTGTGCAGGTGGGCAAACATGATCATCAGAGTTGATAAATGGTCCATTTCGTTGAATAAAGGAAGCATTTACTTCTTCTGTTCAATATCTGCCCAATCTGATGCTGAACCATAACTTGGTTTCTACTGTTCAGATCTGTAAATCATTCAGATACATCGGTCGCTACTTCAACCTCTCTATTGATAATCATGATTATCTTTTCGAAGTCTTAGATCTCGTAACTAATCTCATGACACCAATCGATGGTATTCCTGCCAACCTAAAATTAAACTTCTGCTGTATCATCCTTTGTTCTCTATAAGATGTCGTGACATTTTACTATTGCTAATCTTGGGAAGACATGGATAATTGAAAACATAGACAATCTTGTTGCTAGTTATGTTCGCCGGTGGCTTGAGCCACCCATCAGTGCCACTTTCAGTACTCTCACCTTACTCAGTCTAAGTATGGAATTAACTTCATCCTACCTTCCATTAAATTTCTGCAACGCCAAACAGTTAAAATAAATGCTCTCAAGTCATCCCCTAAATTGGATATCATCTCATTGTGGGCACAAACTAGCTTTGGATGTAACGTCCAATACGATCAGTGCAGGCATACGAAGCAAGTTCTTACTGCTATTCAAACGAAAGCCGTATCAAACATGAGCTTACATCACAAGGTTTTGACATCTCCTCTATCCTTACTTGTGCAAGCTCTAAAAGTCGTGGTCTTTCGTCTTCAGCGCAACAGAGTATGCCCAAAAAGATTTTCGACTTTTTCAATGAAATATCTTAACAACACTCTTGCTACAAGGAAAAGTCTCTGTAAATGGTCCATCTCTCAATCATCTGCATGCTCTTTCTGGCTTTAGGCTGAATCTCTCAACACATTGTCTGTAGCTGCTGGTCGTATCTTGAAGATGGCCGATACACTTAGCGCCATAACTCAGTTCTTCTCTATCTTGCAAAAACATTTTCCTCGTTTCCTAACTGCTCGTTATATGTCGACGTTCCATATTTTTTTATCTCCAAGCTTAATCACCGGTGATTGTCTCAGACCAGACCTTGTCTTGATAACTAAAAGCTCTTTTCTGTACATTATGGAACTTGCCCTAGGGTTCGAATCCAATATGCAAATAAACAGCAACCGCAAAGCAATGAAGTACAAAACTCTCAGTACTGACCTCCATTCTACATACTCTCACATCATATTTGTAAATCTATCGATGAGTGCTTTAGAAATTGTGGGTTCCTCTTCTGACACACTTGTTTCAGTTTTCAAGGATTTCAATTTAGGCTAAGACTCATACATCGCAATTAGGTGCACAATGCACTGCACATACTACGTAGAAGGAACAATTCGTGGCCTAATCCGGAGTTATTTGATTTTTAACTATTTCATTCATTTTTTTCTTTCTATTATCTTGTATTTCTGTTAAATGTTTTTTGCTATCAATTTTCTCTATAATTGTATGGAAGCAGATAGCCGGTTGTACACTACCTGTTACTAGAGAGCTGTATAATTGTAGATTTTAATTATGCATAATGAATTGAAGTTTCAAAATAAAGAGCTCTTTAAAGTGGGAATGCGCCCTTACTTAAAGCTAATTTTCAAATTCGATTTTGAATTGGGGCTGGACAACTATTTTTTCTTGGGTCTACCTGAAAAGCAAAAATGCGGTGGTGGGATTAGAAAATGCACTTCCCATAGGAAGCAGCAAACAGTATTGTGTTGATGACTGGTTCAAGTGGTAAGAGCATATGCAATGAGTTGGTAATAGATAGATGAACTTGCCTCAGAAAATTTTAATTCATTCAACTTTTTCAAGTGTGAAATATTTTGTGTGAAATCTCATTCGGTGGGAGCAATATGGCTCCTACTGGCGTTCAAATTGCAAATCAACGTCAGACAGAGTGTTTGAGGTGGAGATGCAAAGCGGAGCAGAGAGATTACTTTGAGTGAGCGAGTCTTTGGAGCTACCTTGTAGTGCTATCTACCCCACATAGTGTACACTATGAAGACATTGCTCTTCAACCATCATTCTTTCCATTTCCTCCGCAACTTTATGTATTCAATACCTCCATTCTTAAGCTTCAATTGTAACTAAATTTCTTCGAGCAGTTTCGCTCTCACTTATTCTTTCTTGCAATTAAAACTCAACCTTTGACTCAATATTAAACTCATACTGATTGACTCATTTTCTTTTTCTGCTACTTTTTCTGAGAAATTGTGCAATAATCTGTTATCATTTGTGGCAAACCATGCGCTTTTTTGAGCATTTCTCTTTCAGCCATACTGTGATTGGGATTTTTATTCTTTAAATTAGGGTTGTCCAAAGTTTTTTTAGTGAGGGCCAAATACAGAAAAATAAGCAAAGAGCCGGGCCACGCACTAGAGGTGACATATCGACACATGATACTGTGTTGTTACGACCTGGCTCCTTACTCAAGGTCTCAATATAAAACGGAACACGAACAGCTTAGGTTTTAACTAAAGAACTGTTCATTATTAAAGCAAAAAGATTCGAAAGGCCTCCAGATGGCTCAAGGAGTCGCAACGGCGTGTATTTCTAACTCACTTATAATGTGAAAAACATTGCACTCAGTGGGGGCAGCGAATATGTCCTTTGGATTGAAGGATGGTTGACATGTCAGGAGAGAGTTCTGTGGTTGAAACACGAAGGACGTCACAAAGATGGCCAACAGTTATTCTGTTTCTCAGTCAGCTTTTGTTCTGATTTAAAAAATAAATGTTTGTTCACATATGCATCTTGAGCCGAACAGGCTCATCATTCTATTGGTATGGTGTCTCATCAGAGGAAACTTTGCACTACCCAAACTCTGATAGAAGTCAGGGGGGGGAGAGAAGCTGACGTTACCCCTTCAGAGAATCATCACATTGCAATTCGACCAGTTCTAACTGCAGACTCTCTTTCACTTCTTCTCCATCCACCAAGAAGGGTGTCGAGAGCAGCTTGATTTGTTTTTCAATGATAGAAAAATCTTGGAAGCACTGGTTGAATTCTGCCATGAGAGATGCAATCACGGACACGTACTTCTCATTTTTAGCAGAATGGTCGGCGTTTGGATTAGCAGACTTGATTTCCGACAGCGTAGGGACGTGTGCAGCAGTAAAGCTTCGTAGTGTTTTTCAAAGAAGTCTTTGATGCGTGCATACAGATGTGGCACCAGCTGATCTTTGCCTTGTAGGTTCTTATTCAATGTGTTCAGATATTGAGTAAGATCAACTAAAAATGTTAGGTCTGCTAGCCACAGAGGGTCACTCAGTTCAGGAAGAGGTTGGCCCCTCTCTTTCAAAAACTGGTCGATTTCTGAGCTCAGCAAGTAAAACCGCTGCGGCACATAGCCACGGCTGAGCCACCGCACCTCAGAGTGGTAGAGTACATCCCCGTATTCAGCTTTGGCATCAGACAGAAAATATTGCAATTCTCTGTGGTACGGTGGTACAGTCCTCTAGCTCGAATTATGTTGACCGTTTTCACAGCATTGTTCATCCCATCGCACGGACAGTCTTGGCACACAGTGCTTTTTGGTGGTTTATATCTTGCATTTTCACAGCTTCACCTCCGCTCTCTTTTACTATGGTGCACACCACCAATACCCCTCCTTTGCGATCGCCCGTCATGGCTGGAACTCCATCCGCTATTAATCCATAGAGCTTGTCCCATTTTGCCCCATCTTTTCAACGACCTCTGACACAGCTTCAAAAATATATCTACCCGTCACTCTGCCTAAAGGCTAATCATATCAAGCAGTTCCTTCGTACAGCAAAAATGAGCATCTACTCCACACAAAAAATTAACAGCTGAGCGGTATCTTTAGCACCAGTACTCTCATCGCATGCAATCGATTAAAAATCAAAAGCACAAGTTTTGTCTCTCAGGTGAAGTGTCAAGTTAGCTGACAAGTCCTCGACTCTCCGCACCACTGCATTCCTGGATAAGCTTTCGTTGTTGAAATCCTGCAATATCTCCAGGAATACTGTTTCTGTGACTTGGATGAGACACTGCTTTACGAAATCACATTCTGAGAACGGTTTGCCATTCTTGACAATAAGCTTAGCAACTTTATAGCTTGCTAATGTGGCATTTTCCTGTATTTTGTTAGCACGAAAAAAACCAGTTGTTGAGCTTGTAGGCTAGCTTCTATGTCCTTGACTTTATGTGTTCGTTAAGCACCAGTGTACGATCATCGTCATACGCATTATCATACGCACATCGTGTGCAGCTCTGATGTTTAGTCTCATAGTGCCGACGAACATTGTATTCTTTCATCACAGCAAGATATTCATTGCAAATCAAACAGTCACAACTTCCCGTTGATTTCTTTGAAAAAATATTCCTTTTCCCACCATGTTTGAATGTTTCTACATTCACTTGCCCATTTTTGCATATTGGTGCTGCCATTTCTGGTGACTGAAGGTAAAACTTTTTTCTTTGCTTAATTTTGTTTAGTAGCGGTAACAGTTGCGAAACACTATTTCCAGGGCTGGCTCCATCTAGCTTTGAAACTGAGAAGTGCGACAGAGTTGAGCTCAAGCTTCTTGTGGGGGTCATATTCAGTTACATTTTCAGAATTTG